>VZTV01074358.1:0-14022 GCA_013400875.1 Anhinga rufa | reverse complement strand
TTTTAAGAACCTAGAAATAGAGGCCTCCATTTAGTCAATATAATCAAACGCACTTTTAAGTACTTTTCTTTGAGGGAGACAGCTATAGGATAGCAAGTGTCTATCATGAACTCACAGCCTCTTTCCCCACCACCTCCTTTCATTATTTTCTTTAGGAAGTTTTTGCATGCCCAATATGAGATCACTGCAAATAGTCCAGCTCATCTGCGATCATTACAGTTTTGAAACAGAAATTTAAAATTGTGTACAAAGTTACATGCTTGCTAAGATGAGAAATCTGAAACATTTAAATAATTCTTTAAATGTAAATTTTTTGCATTCTAAAACGCTATCTATACATAGTTTAGTATTTGATAAGCACTTGTTACTAAAATCCCCTCCTAACATGGTAACTTAGCATTTTCTTATCATAGTTTTGTTAATTTCATAAATAAAATGGACTTTTGCAACGTACATGTTGAAGAAAACATGACCCTATTTCACTTAGATGAGGTTCCTCTTTGTTGTACTGTTTCTCAAGATCCTTCAGAAATTTCCTTTGGAACTTGTAAATATCTTCAATATTTCCAAAAATGGTGCTTAACTGAGCTGTGGTGAACATTCCTGTATGTTTGCGACACTGCCGAATATAACCCTGGAAATGAAATAAAAACACCTCTTTAGTCTGAAGATGTGAAAATAGGTTCTACCCTGAACAAGCCCATTTGAGCTGGCAAAACCCCTGTGATCTGCGGGCAGGTGAGTAGTTTCCCAGCCACACACACACACACACACACACACACACACAAGCAATTTCAGATTTGCATCCAAAACGTTTACACACTGATTTCTTGCAGTCCAACCTCTGTCTTACAGTACTGTAAATGAATCAGGGCACCAGAAACCTGCAGAGTATGTACAGCCCACTCACATCTCCTGGTTACAACTACCCGCCAAGCTGGAGGTGAGCCCTGCGCAAGGCCTCATGCATGCTACTACTTCAGCTGCCATGCTTTTTCATAGCAATTTCTCTATGCCGATAAGAACAAACCCTAAAACAATTAATATAAAGACAACTTCTACCAGGGCTAAAGTACTGGTTCCTTAAACAGTAGGTAAGTACGGCACAGTCTAAACCAGAGAAGCAAAATGAAGAACTTATTATAATGCATTCAGAATGCTGCTGCTTGGTAAAATCCATACGGTATTGGCAGGAGGTAATAGTATTGGCAAGACTGCACATAAAAATACATATTACTTTTCCATTTTTCTTCTATTTACTTGTAAGAACAGGGGTCCAGTTCACTTTATTCGTATCCAGTGTTAAATAGATACACAACTGAGTCCTCCAGTTTTAAAACGCTCTTGGAGCAAATTCTGCTCTGCAATCAGTAACTGACATTAGATCGCATCGGCATTCGCATAGCTAAGAAACAAAGGTGTGATCGTGGGCCTCTTAGGGCTGAAACACAGCAGCAGCTGCCACACACAGCCAGCACGTCCTCAGATACCTGTTCCAGAAAGCTGAGTGTGGCGAGGCAGATACAGCGCAGGGGCTGAATATCCAGGAATAGATGCTGTGCTCATACTCAGATCAGTTACAGCGCCGGGGTACAGAGGAGTGTGAAGGTTAACTGGCATGATAGGGGTTATCTGCCAGGCTCCTCCATTTGGCTGCTTTCAGGCAGGTTTTCCCCAAATCGCTTTGGGAGCAGACAGCTGTAAAAAGCCTTGCAGTTTTTCCGGTGAGGTTTACCAGGAAGCAACCCTGAATACTGCTGGCACTCTTACGAATATTCCTGTCTCCTCCACAGCCATCTGCTCTGAGAGCTGTGCAGTGGCTATGCTGCAAGTCAGCTACCACATTTACTACTGTTAGGAGGATAACTCCAACAAGGAAAACTAATTCCTGTGCAGCTCGTGTAATGTGGACTGCACACACTTCTTGAATGTAAAATGTTTTTCTGGGTATACTCCAGCTTCATGATCCTGACTGCACCAGCCTTAGTGATTCATTCTAGTGCAGAGCTTGCAAATTTGGATTACTAGCTGAAGTAGCTTTTCTGGCTTAGTCTTACTTGATTATATTTTCAGCCTTATGTCCTGCTAGCACCATCCTACAGATTCACTCTGAGGAAAGCAGACCACTTCTGTCCCACATGTTGAACATCGAGCATCACTTCTCTACTTGGAAAATGTGTGTTTGCTCTCTTGTACTAAAATCAGAGGCATGTCAGATTTAAAAAAAGAGCTATAGGATCTACGTATTAGAGAAAATTAATATCAGTCTAAGAATTAACAGGGCAGTAAAATATGAAGTCATGTCCTAGAATTCAGCTAACCATGGCAGCGACACAGCTGCATGTATGAATTCCCTCCGATCTTTTAGGCACACAGTCAAGCTTACTAGCTTAAGTAAACAGTGAATCTAAATGACAAAACTTACATTTAATGTTTTAAAACTAGCCAATTAGCAACCAATTTTTGCCTTTTTGTTTTCCCTTTTTTCTTTCTTCAAAATACATGAAAAAGGCCTGATCTAAAAAATAAAACAAAACAAACAAAAAAAAACCCAAACAAAAACCACTGCTGTCTTGCCTACTTTGTTGTCCATGAAAGAATCCAATGATGAATGGTGGACTAAAGGATGACAACATGACAAATACAGAGAGAGACCTAGCAAACTAAGGGTACAAAGAATATTTTGGTAGGTTGCTTAGCACCCTTCCAGATGCTAACCACAAATACAAGTCAAATACAGGTCAAATGCGTCACAGTCCACGTCAGAAGAGACAAACTTTAGTGAAAAGTATTAAGAAGTTTTTTGTGCAAGTATGGGCCTCCAACAAAATTTGAACAAAAAGCAGAAACACACACCACCACCACCCCCCATTTTATGGTTCAAACAAGCAAGGTAGCTCTAAAACATCTTTCAAGACTTCTTCATAGCTTCTAAGCATCCAGCAACAATCTCCTTCTTGGAGAAAACAAAAAAAAATCTCACCCAGCAAACATTCTCTTCTTTCAAAAAGTTTTGTCCCTGAACTGTAATTAATTTTATTAAAGTTACTGAAAGATTTCTATCTAAACCAAGTGGTAAAAAGTTCTAAAAGAAACTGGACTTCCTTCTCTCATTATTATGGAAATAGCGGTCAGATAAGCAAAGCACTTTTCCCATGTCAAAAGTGGAATGTTGTTTTTTTTAAAAAAGGAAGCGGTGCCTTGTGGCAGTCGGCAGAGAGGAAAGCCATAAGAGGACACAAGAAGGGTCTGACTGACAGCCTCAGAAGTGCAATTGCAAATATTTTGATATGAGAAACCACTCTGGTTCTCAGTTTATATGGGATGTTTTGTTCACATTAGGTCAGCAGAATGCGCTCAGATTAAAGCATGTACCTCACAGATGTCCTTGAGATGCTTGATATAGACTCGTTCTGTGTTCATAATTTCCTGTATAACGTTGGTTCTCATCTGATCCTTGTTTTCAGCTATTTTCTGACGATGCTTGCTAATATCTGCATCTTGTTCTTCATCCTGGATACTACTACAACTTTCTGGCACTTCTTCCTGATTAACTCGCAGCTGCAGCCAGAACAAACAAAGCAAACTATAGTAAAGCAGCAAACTTACAAATATGATAAAACTGTTAACAAACTTCTTGCAATTAAGAAAGGACTTGCGACAGAAATGTTCCCATTCTTACCTTATTGAGTGGGTTCCACAACAGGATTTATCTCATTTTACCCACTGCATATCTGAATAGTGTTGAGATTTCTGTCTGGTTAAATACATGGCTCTCTATTCACGGTATCCGAGACACACCATGTTGTGTCGCCTGTGTATTTTTCAGTCTTAGGCTTATTTCTGACCCTTACTAATAGTTTATGTTTTATTTTGGGCAAGCCAGTATATGTGTAAAAATTACAAAAGTAGACAACCCAAACACTTTTAAATACTCTCCCTCTGCCCCAGTTCCCCATCTCTACAATGTGGATAACAGCCCCTCCTTTTTCTACTTTTGTCTGATTGCCCATGTTGGCTGGAGATCTAGGAAGGGCAAAGGCAGGAACCATCTCTTGCACTTTGTGTAGTACTTCATACAGCACAGGCCAAGCTTCATTACAGGCTCTCTAAAACTACTTTAAATTCATTTCTAAAACATAGTTCCATTTTATACCATTCAAGAGTTATACTGTCATTAATCTGGATGAGTTCTGATTGGGGACTTCAGACTGTGAACCAGATTCCTACACAATGCTGTGATAATAAATTAAGCCCTATTTTACCAAGAAATCCCTGCAGCATAGCTTTCCTCATTCCCTCATGAAAACTGCCGTGTCCTCTCCATATAGACTGATTGCTCCTGGTTGAGCTTTCTGCTGCCTCATTTATGCTTGAGAAATTCCTCTGGTTACAAAAGGACCCCACAAAGGAAGAAGCCAGAATAAAAGGTGTCAGAGGAGCTAAGGGATCTTGGGGTGTGACTCTCTATTGCTTTTTTCCTTGTGAAGTCATTAGGAGTTGCACCACTGATGTTCAGGTACAAAGATGCTGAGGATCAGGCCCTTCACTTAAATGCAATGCCATGACCATTGCTGTTGTACTCTGCTAGGAATCTCCTGTGACAATGGTGCAAAAGCAAGAGAGTTACTCACCCTGACAAAGCTAGCTGGAAACCAGGCTTCCTTGTCCTCGTTTCTTCCCCACCACCAGTCTTTGTTGGAAGCTTCTAGAACTCTAATGACATCTCCAGCTTTGAAGCCCAGCTCTTGATCATCCATAGTCACATGGTCCCAGAGAGCTTCTGCATAGACAATGCTGCCATCGCTTATCAGCTGAGATAGGAAGAAGATGAGGTTGTGAAGGACAAGAGATAAACAATGAACTGTTTAGAAGTTACTAAAAGATCAAAATACCTCACTAGAGTGCCCATGATTACTCCTATTGCAGGATAAAACTAAAATTCTGGATTTTCAGAAATCTATACATATATTTATTAGGGAGAACAATTAAGAGTCCTACTCCAGAGCAGTTACGTAGGCTAACGAGTTACACTCCCAGTGATGTACTAGTCACTGTGCTCTTCCCTTGGCGTCTACTCGTGGGCCCTGCCAGAGACAGGACACCACGGCTGCTGGATTCTTTGCTATGCTGGCTACTGCCATTGCACTTTTTATTAATACGAAAGCTCAGACCTGCAGAAACCTTCCCCCACCTCCCCTCCATCATTACAGCAATGCAAAGCCCAGGACGTTACCTCATTAATTGCTAGCTGTTCCCCTCCGGGCTGCAGGTACCTGGGAGTGGCTTGGCAGAGCTCCTCGTAACTGTAATCTTCCTCGCTGCCATTGTCGTCCACTAAGGCTGAAGACTCAGTCCCACCATCTGCAGCAACTAAAACAAAGGTGCAACAGCTGTTTGCTTCATCATTTTTATGATTCCCCCCCAAAAAAAACAATGCAAGAGGAATCACTGCTAAGTTGCCTTTGTTGTCATGAATATAACAGTTAACAGCTGAAGTGGAGGGCAGCAGAGCTCTCAGGAAAACTGCTTTTCCACCATTAAATAGTTTTTACTCTTCTTCTGAATTTTCTCATTTAGCAGCTGCTGAAACTGAGAAATCCTCCTTTTTGTGTGTGAAAAATAGAACTACAACCATTATTTATTTATTTTTTTACCCAGAGGAAATCTGAAATGACCTGAATCAGAAGGGAGGTCTGGATGCCGTTTCCCACAGGGCAGATGAGAGAGCCCCAGTGGGCCCCCAGCAGTCAGAGGGGGCTGCTGTCAGTCCCAGGCTGGGTGCCCTCACATCATCACATCCCCTGCAGGGATGTAACGACCCAACACCTCCGTGCCCACCCACCCGTGAGAGGGGTGGGCACCCCACGCCCGCAGCCCCTGCTCCGAGCCGACCGCCGCCACCTCTCCCATGTGCCGGGGGGGGCTGGCAGCACCGAGATACCTACGGGGAGGACCAAGGGGACAGGGTGGCTGGACTGAGCACAGTGTAACTGCCTGAGAAGAAAACTTGTTTTAATTGCCCCAAATCACAAAAAAATTCTTGGGTTTGACAATTGTACATCTTCTGACCAAAGAGCAGCTTTGTAAAGAAATAGAGGCCAGAACTAAGACAGGCTTCATCTTATTATTACACAGCCACATAAACCAAGAGAAATGTCATGTAAGTGACTGTCACTATGGACATGTAAATCTGCAGTTACTGTATAAAACTGTAAAACACATTTGGGGTAAATCCTTTTGGTGATCATCTCCATACTGGCAGATGAAAAGGACTGGGGACTGATCTCAGGACCAAGTAATACTGACTGACTGACGTCCACACTGCCCAGTGCTAGACCCTTTCAGAGTAGGTTTGCCTTTGAAAGCCAGCTGTAATGTTCAAACAGGTCAGGGGATGAGCTAGTAATCAAGCAGCGTTCACAACCAGTGGCCCAGTGCTTGAGTGCACTCTCTGGTCCATTTTAATTTATCTCTAAAGATTTATTCCTATGGCAGGCCCAAACTGTGAATAACTACAGAATCTGAAGATCATACAGTGCTCAAAAATCCAATACAACATAAAAAGTTAAAAAAAAAAAAATCAGAACGGGCTGCTAGCACTGAACTCCTTTCCTAATGGTTTCTGTGTCCCAGATAAGTTGCCATGCAGCCTGCAGAGCATCTCTCTCACTCCCGAGTACCTGGGAAGGGACCTTTAAGCGGAGTTACTGAACCTGCCACTTCCGCCGAGCAGCAGGGCCCTGACCCTGCCTCTTCTCTGCTCTGCTTCAAGCCTGGGAACCGCCTGCCTGCCAAGCTCTGGGCTCCAGACTGGTGAGTTGCAAAGAGATGACTCCTGGCTTTACTCCACACACCTATACAACTAATAGACATACCGTTACCTATCTGTTATTTACCTTATGGGGAAAAATGCTTCAACCCCCTCCTTATGGGCACTCATACCATCACTAGCATCTTTGGTCATTTGCGTGGGTATTAATTTGCAAGAGAGATCAAAGCTGATTACTTTACAGATTCATTAAAAGACTTGCAAGATTTTTTTTCTTTCCTTTAAAAGTGGAAAACTATGGCATAGTCTTGATGCAACAGAACATGGCTATTCCACCATTCTCTTCTACTTCCCAGCATTTTAAATATACACTCACATTAATGGTATAATCTGCTTAACCAAGGAGGATGCAGAATCCCTATTTAAAAAACCAAGATTTTTTTCCCTACAGACTCGTAAATCTGAGCACTGATAAACTTTTAAAATATATCTTGTGAAACTTACCGAAACTGCTTTATTAAAAAAAATCTGCAAATAAATAATTCATTAAATCAATTTTTAGCTTCTAAAGCAACACCAAAAAAAATTAATCCCAGTGATCCTTTATACATCTCCACTGTACTATCAGTACTGCCTGTTGGTTTGTTCCAGTAACAATGGCATATCAAAATAACCTAATTCATTTGGCTCCAGATGAAAAATGACTGCAATTTTGGGACTGATAACTGTTCATTATTCTGTACCAAATCAACAAGCTCACATTGTCTTTGTAGTTAAGACTCCCAAGCGAAAAATCAGTCGCTTGTGTTCTGCATCTATTCCTCTGTTGTTTACAGACAGAAATATCAGAGGTAGGGGTGGGCTTTCCTGATCACACCAAGAGGATGCAAAAACTTAAAAGGCAGCCTGGGACTGATTCTGATCTTCTAGCAGCTTTGTCACCAGTGTAAGGCTGCAGGCTCCTATGGTATAAGCAGGATCAGAATCAGGCCCACTGACTGCCACACTTGATCAGTTCAATCTAAAAACACTGCAAAAAATACCTAGAGAGAAAGAGAGAGAGAGATAGCACATGCTCTACTCACACGTACCCATCTGAAGGCTCTCCAGACTCCAAAATCGTGCCATTCCCCCCCTGGCTACCATGCTGCCGTCAGACTCAACCCCAGGGCAAGGGCTGACCTCTAACAGGTGATGCTCAGTCCTAAAGAGCTGGCAGAGGATCACAAAGGCTCTGAGCTACCGACAGCGCAGAGAACCAGCCTGTTCCCTGCCTTCAGCTCCCAGCTGTGCCTCCGAGGCCGAGCCCAGCTGGGAACTGCCAGCGGCGCGCGCCCAGCCTGGCCGCGAGCTCACGGCTCGCTGACATCATGGGGTGCCCTTAGGGAGGAAGTTCCAGAAAAGAAACAAAAACCTGGCTGCCTGGCCCCAGCCGCGCTGCGCTGCAGCCGCCTGGGCTGCCCAGCCTGCTCGCAAAGTGCCTGAACGTCTCAAATGCAGCAAGCCAAGGAGTACATTTGTTTTTCATTAAAGCAGCTTAATGCGATTTCAATCTATATTCAAATGACTGCGATTCAAAGAGAAAGACTACTTGGATGGGAGCTGGGAGTTCCTTGTATTACAACACTGTTCGGAGTATCGGTCTATCTTTGTTATATTATACCAGTTACAAATCCAGTAGAAGCAGACAATGAAGGTATTTTTTGCATGCCTGTTAAAACTTCACTTGCTTCACAAGCAAATGCTGTATCATTATTTAGGGCACAAGCAGCCAAAGTGTTAAGGCTGCAGCAGACTGCTCCCAGGAAAGGAGGGGAGGACAGGGACATTTTCTCATTCAAACTACAAACTTAATTCAGCTGCTCCAGAAAATAGGGCATGAAGCAGGAAAGGACCCAAACAGACAAGCTTTCACTGGGGCTGACCCAGCCAGAGCACAATGAATGAGGATTCATTCACCATGGGCCAGCATGTACCACCCTTACATCTGTGTAGTTCTGCAGTGAAGCTGGATCAGTTCATGCACTGGAAGCAGAGGCAGGAGCTGCTCCCATGAGCAGAGTGCAAAGCTTGCTGCAACCTGCGCTTGTATGCAGCACTACATTTATGGTTTGGAAAGCTCCAAAATCTCTATGGCTCACTCTTTACCTCCAAACTGCATTGCTCAGCTGAGCCTGTCCTTTAACGGGGGGACTGCCTCCACCAGGGACATGTTCGCAGAACCCTGGAGGCATTTCTGCACACAGCAACCTCTCAACACCCACTGAAATCACATGGGTTCCTGTAGTGCTGCCTCAGACAGAGAAGGAAAGGCCAAACATCGTCCTGCAATATTAATGTCATCTTCCTACAAAAATCCAGACTGTGCTGCACTGCACAGGAGACTGATAGGAATTCTCTTCTGAATCCCCAAACTTCCCTATTATTCCTTGCTGCAAGGACACTTGTTGGATAGCACAGTAAAAACAAGCTACCACACATTATAAGACATTTATACACAGCCCCATACATTCTTCTCAGCACAAACCATTAAGAAAAAAAAACAACCCAGCAAACAGAAGTGCCACTGAAGTGCTGATGATCCTGGGACCTGGAAGTGAAGGCTTCATGCTTTTAATCAGCCAGAGCACAAGCTCTCTGCCATGTCAAACCGCTACTGCAGGGGAAAAACAGCTGAACTGCCAAAGAAAAACAAGATCAAACCCCATACAGGTTTTCTAGAAGATACACTAAAAACTATCTCTGGAAAGCAGTCATTTGGTTTGATTTTTGCAGAACAGAATGGGGTGTGTGCTTTTGCCTGATGACTAACCCAGTGCCACCATGGGACGCTGCGGGGGGGGGGGGGGGGGCAGATCTGTTCTCCCTCCCCTGCATGAGCACATCTAGCAACTGTGCAGCCACAAACTGAACCACCACAAAAGTACTCATTTGGGGTGAGCGGGTGGCAGGTTCATTTCTTCACAAGATCAGCCAGGGACAGGAGGAGGCGCAGGCTGTCCTTTGTAGTGGCAGTCCACAGTGACCCTGTCCAAACGCATCGTGCCGAGCTGGCTTACCCACTGAGCCAGGCACTCTAAAAAGGCTGTGGGTAGCACACACTAAAATACTAAAACTAACAGCTAGTTTACCCACCTCAAGAAAATCCAGTTCTAGATACCCCTTCTGGTATCATAGGACCGTCCACCCTGGGGCATACCAAAGATCCCCCCTACCCACTGGTCTGACAGCAGCCAGTAGCAGATGCCCGGGGAAGAACATAAAAATACATGAGGCATGTAATGGCATCTTTCTGATGTACTTTCCTAAATTCCAGCTATCTGCAGATAAGAGTCAGATCCCTCCTGGGGCAGAAGTGATATCTTTGTGTTTAATGAACTGAATTTTTCAAACCACGTTCTGAATTTCTGTAAACTTTTGGGATGTGAAATAACATGTAGCGATTAGTCTCTCAGTTTAATTTTATAGAGTGTAAAAACTATCTTTTATTTTGAACTTGCTATCTGATAATTTCATCTGGTGCCCTGTAGTTCTTACATTATTGGAAGCAGTAACTATTATCTGTTCACTTTTCCTGTGCCAATCAGACTTTTATTCCCCTATTGTCCTTTTTTCCAAGTTGCAGAGCCCTAGCTGTGTTAATCATTCTTCACACAAAGCCACTAAGTAGGTTTTCTTGTCCTTTTGCCTTTCTCTGTATCGTCCCCTGTAAAAAATGTCCTTTGAGGTGGAAAAGATCAGGGAGATGGCCCCCACACACCACACCAGTGGCACAATTGGTCTTTCTGTTTTGTTCTCTATTCCCTTCCTACAAATTCCTGCCCTTTTATTTACTGTTTTGACTGTTACTAGGCACTGAACTGACACATTAATTATCTGTTAGGATTACAAGATCTCTTCGTGAATGGCAATATCCAGCTCAAAGTCCATTCTTCTGCAAGCATACCAGGCTCGTGTTCCTCCATATGCACTACCTTGCCCTTTTATCAACACCGAATTCACGTGCCACCAGTGCATTTTGTCTCGGTATTGCGAAATCCTTCTGCAACTCTGTTCAAGCAGCTTGTGTTTTTACTACCATGAATAATTTAGCACACAAGCAAGAATAATAATTTCATTCCATACCTCCCTTCCCACATTATTTGTGAAGATACTGAACATCTGACTCCACTCATGAGCTCTCTCCTTAAGGAAATCAACCACTTCTCTCCGTTACTTAGTGCTTACTCACTTCTTACAGCATGGGAAGATCTTCCCTCTTATCCCAGGCTTCTATTATGAGACATTTGTAACAGATCTTGTCAGAGGCCTTTTGGGTATCCAGGTAGCCTATACCTACTGAATCCCCTTGGTCACATCCTCAGTGATTTTTTTTTCAGAAAAATCTAATCCACCTGTGGGGCACAGCTTTCCTCTACATAGGGCACATGGACTCTTGTCTTCATCATAAGGGTCCACCAGTCTACTGATGTTACTCTGTTGTTGGGAGTGAACTCAGTAGTGGTGGGCTTGTAGGGTTCTGTCCTACTTATACCAGAAGGATGGTTTGCAACTCAGGGCAGCTCTGCAGAGAGACTGGGGGTGATCATTGCCTATACCTGTTACTGAGGGTGATCATTGCCTACACCTGTTACTGAGGGTGATCATTGCCTACACCTGTTACTGAGGGTGATCATTGCCTACACCTGTGAGGGGGCATGGCTAGCCCGGGCCAGAAGTACCCAGGGAGGCTGCGCAGCTAAAAGGCAAGTTGAGGCCAAATTTCTCAGACTGCTCGGATCTTGCCTCTTCGTGCTCGAGGTGGCTCTTGCTTCTGAGTGTGGCTAGCCTGGCTTTTGCTTCTGAAGTTGGCTTCCAAAATCAGCACTGCTAAAGGAGTCCGGGCCTTCTATCCCTGCACTCTGTGTTATAGCTTCTAAGTCCTAAACACATCCTTTATATATTCTACATGCTATTATGTCAGACTCACTGGTCTACTGCTCACGAGATCCCTCCTGATACTGCTTTATAAATGGTTATCCCCCATTGCTGCCTTCTTCCTTCTGTTGAGGCAATTTTTGAGGAATGAATTCTATGCTGAGGCAGTAGCTCAGCAATTTCATTCTTAAATCCCTTTAGAAGTCCTCGTTCTGGCAATATTTTACTATTCATTTAGCTACTCTAAAACTTTTACTGACATTTTGAGACAGATCCTTATCTAATTTGAGCTCAGGTTCTATTTCTCAGTCACTACAAACTGGTAGTCTACCAGGTTCTCATATTTTTTAAAAAGGGCGTAGTTTTTATATCTTTAGCAAATTGTTTCTATGTTCCTGTAGCTTTACATCAAAATTGCTAGAGCTTTATTTTTTTCTGTTTGGATACAATTGAACAATCTGAATGATGACTTTATTTTTTTCCTTCTGATAGATGCTTTTCCCCTGTATTTAATGACAGAACCCTCTTCTGGTGTTTCCAAATTCTGTTTTGACAGGTGACATGAATTTGCTCTAAGCATCAAAAATGCTATCCTTGAACACCCTCAGTGCTGCCTGCAAGCATCTTACGCTTCTTTAAATCCCTTTGTTACATGAACGACTTCTCACTTTTATTTAACTTTCCTTCTTTTAAATTAAAACACACACTGTGTTGGATTGTTTTACCTTTCTCACTCCTGCAAGGGTATTGGCTCAGGGTGCATAATGGACACAGAGGGCAAGGTTCATCACTGTCTGTATTTGGTCAGTGAACAGCACCCTAAATTACCTATTTCTTCCAGTCAAGGTCTCCTAGCTTAGCTTAGAAGTCTGTAAAGTCAGATGATACAAATCCCACCCTTACAGAGTAGCTCTTATGTGGGATCCTGCACACACCTCAGAACGGTTCAAGAGTTGTTTCCCTTCCCGTAGGTCTCCTGATTAGCTGCACAGAGGAATTACTTATGGTACACCTAAGAACACAGCACTGTGACCCATTACAACGCTTAACACACAGGACAGCAATTTAAGTGTCCTTTTACAACTGTGCTTGCTGCCCTTAAAACTTCTCTGGTTTCCTTGGTTTGTCACATTTACTGTCAACATCCTGGTGATCTCAGGTGGTTCATAATTTAATCCTGTCATTATACTTTTTCCCATTTAGGCATGGCATTCCAGTCCATGGATCTTGTGACACTTGATGATACAGTCAATTTTTTTATCCGATTTAGCTCTTAGTTTTTCTTTAATACATTAGAGACCCTCTTTCACTGGTACAATCTTTTCTGTTACTCCTAGAGAGCTTGCACAGCAGTGATATGCCGGTTATGCTCCACTGGATATCTTCGTTCACCTAATTTTGTGACGTATGCCATCTAGCTTCTTTAAAAATATGTTTATTTCTCCATCTTACTTTTTAAACTTTCACTATTACTGGCAGAGTTGCCTGTTTTTCTAAACCCTCTTTCAACAACATTTGTCCAACTGTTCCTGACTATTTCTTGCTTGAGTTTTGTCAGCTTCTGCCCCAACCTTCATTTGAGGATGCAGTGATCATTGACATCACCTGTAAAGGACGTGCTGTCATGTACAGTGTATTACTTCACCTTGCCAGCTTTCCCCCAATTCTTTATTTAGAAACTACTTTATAGTCTCTTGATTTGCATGTCAGCAGCCTGTTTTTGTTTAGGTTTAGAAAACAAAGGATATTTTTATTTCAAACGTTCCTTGGTTCATAAATAATCTAAATCTCCCTCTTTTTAATACAACCTTCTGCATGAAGGTGCCCAGAAGTAAAAAGGTGTCTCTGACACTGAGTGTGGTATCGGCAGCACTTTGGACAATTTTACCATTGGGTTCTTGGTATTTTAGCTTCTACCTGACAGCTTTAATTTTACCTCCAGTGCTTGCCTCCTGTCCACCATACCTTCCCTGGCACCCACCTGCCCCACAGATATCACATTCCCTCCGGGGTCCCCAGGACTGCCTAGGTGCTTCACCTGCTGCACCAGCTGCTCCCAACACACTGCATCATCAAGCCCAGCTATCTATATGACTAACAATCCCATTACCCACCAGCATAGTTTTTATCTTTTCCCATCAGTTAAAGAGTCCCATCCTTCAAAGTATCATATAGCCATCATCCTGCAGTCCAGAGGCTTTCCTGTCCCCAGCAACACTGGGACTGCTTAGCCTGCAGTAGTGGGTTTCATGATGCCCCTTCAGGTACTGCTCATGAGTCTTTCTGCCTCCCTGAGCTTTTCAGGCATTTTGGCTGCAGAATACAGCAACTGC
>VZTV01074353.1:0-10736 GCA_013400875.1 Anhinga rufa | reverse complement strand
TCACAGGGATGATGGTGAAAAACAACTAAAGATCTGTTGGTGTCCCTGCCTTGCATACCAGAGGGATAGCCCTTCTCATGGTGTTTTTGCTAGGATGAAGCCATTATCAGTGTTCTTAGGCAGAATGAATGATCCCCTCTTTCAGGTTTAGTGGTAATGGAGAGGCCTGCTGTTGGAGATCAGAACAACAGAAATGGCAAAGCACTGTTGTGCAGCTAAAAAACCTGAAGAATGTCAGTTCCTGTGGTTTATCTTTTTGTATGGAGGAGGAAGAATTGTTCAATATTGGCAGTGGTGCAGAAGCATGAAAAGGAATTAACCTGAGCACTTTATTGTGCTGATCTTCATCCAAGGATCATAAAATGTTATCCAAAGGTGAATTAGTAATATGTCTGTTTATAGCTAGCTGAGGAACTAAATGTGACATGGTGCTCCTAGGTCTGTGGGGAAAAGAACTGATAATGTTGCTAGGTTTGAAGTGAGTGCAACGACTTGCCTGCTATGTAAGAATAATTTGGTCTCATGTAGTACTTTCCATGTGTCTGCTGTTAGTCAAAGCACTTAAGTACTTCAAAAGAAAAAGTGTTAGATGAGGGCTGGCAGGAGGTCTCTTCACTTTTATAAGGTTTTGTTTAGGAACTGCAGGTCTGGTGAAATGGCAGATCCCTTGTTTTCACTCATCAAATGATGCACAAACTAATCCCACACTGATCTATGTACCAGTCCATAGCTGCCAAATGCTGTCAAATGCCAAAGTGTGCTTAACTCTCTAGGGGTGTAGAATACAGATGTATCGAGGCTTTGCAGAGTACTTGATTCTACGAGCAGCCTCCTTGAAGCTGTTGTGGTAAACCCCAGGTGAAAGCTCTGCTCTTCGGGAATCCTGCTTCCTTGGGAAGATTTTGTAATGGGGAAGTGTAAGTCCTAGGATGAGCAGACAAAATATGCTAACTGGTCTACTTTTCCACTGCCTTGTATGTCTTGCAATAGCTTTTGGAAAGGTAGAGCCAGTTGAAATCTTTCTACTGGCAAAAAGAATCAAATAGTTTCATAAACATTTGTGATACAGTTGGAAATGATCAGAGCTTCCAACACAATAGAAAATTGACCCTGTGTGTATAAAAGTAGATCAAAGATGATGCTGAAAAGGACCTTTCCCCTTATGTTTGTTCTTGGAACACTTTCTTCCCGTTGGTTAAGATGTGTGTCTCTTTAATCATTGCATGTATGTTGCCAGCATAAATATGGGCTAAAAGCTAGCACCTCCCTAGCCTTTAAGAATGGCACAAATTAAGGAATATTCCTGCAGGAGTGGATGGGAGGATGAAGAACTTCATACATTCTTAAAATTATGTTTTGAACTATCCAAATGATCATTATAATGCATTATTCAGAAAGTGCTTTGCAAAAAACCCCATTAAATATATATTAATTGTAAGTGCATCTGTTCCTTGCAAATGATTAACTGTCACAGTCATAAATACTATTTTGTGGGGTTAAGACTTGCTTTAAGAACTGTATAAGACAAAGAAACTAGCTGAACTTGATGATGGAGGGTTAGGACTTTTGGTCATGCTGTGCTTAACAGGTCAAAAATGCAGATGATAACATGAAATAATGCTGTTCGGCAGAGCTTGCAAACCTATGTGTGTGCTAGAGCCCCATTGCTGTATGGGCAGGACTGACAGTGGCACCAGCAGGGTGCCAGTTTAGAATTTAATTACAACGAAGTGGGGAGAAAGTATTTTTAGCACTGGCTTGATGTTTCTTGCTGCCCTTTAGGAAAGGGAAGATTGGCAAGAACATGAAGAATGCTTTTGTTGCTGAAGCAAAACAGCTACAGAAGCCTCAAGGTCAAAATTTTCTTTACATCCCTGTCCCTGAAAAGCAAAAAGAAACCCCTCTATATCTAGATACACAAAGGAGACTGCTTTTAGGGTTAAAAATTACAAATTTTTCAGTTGTGTTTTGTTTTGAAAGCTGATAATTTCTCTTGAAATGAAGGAAAAACCCACAACCCCCTTTGGATTGCAGTAACTTCTATTTATATTGGTGGGGGGAGCATATCCTGGCTGTAGGCTTATAGAAAGAAATGTTACTTTGCAATTAGCTGTTATACAGCAGAATGGGAAAGATGCCGAGGCAAGGACTGCAGAGGGGCTAGGTGAATGGAGTGGAATTGGTGATACAAGGAAGACTACTGGGAAGCTTTATGCTTTTTTGGGAGTGGAAGCCATTCAAGGCTTTATGTAGGGGAAACTCCGGACTATGAGAGGTAGCCTGAAGGGCCCGGACTTCTTCCCTTCCTAGGCCCCAGCTGACTTTTGGGCAAAAGGTTTCTGAGCATGTGTTGTGTGACTGACCTGAAGTGATACCTCTGCTTTACATGTAGGATTTCTTTGGCAAACGACATGGTTTTTGACCGGTTCATCTATTGGTATCAAGCTGGCTGGAAAACTTATGCGAAGTGGAAAATACTGAGCAGTGGAATGGGAAAGCTGCTTATTCTTAAAGTGAGATAGGCATGTATGTGCGTGGTAGGTTTGGTGCTGAGTAATACTTTCAAGTGGAAACTCAATGTAAAAAGCTTAATTCCATATGGCTGTGTGGCACTACGTTGTATAGCTATATAGTGGAGATGACGTGACTCTTCTGCTCTCAAATTTTCTCTTTAAGTTGCCTTCCTGGGTTAGAAAGCAAGTAAAAACTTGCAGTTTTTAGGCAGGAAAGGATTCACTCTGTCTCAAGTGTCCCAAGATAGGCTAACATGTTCAGTCCTTTCATATAGGCTTATGTACAAAATTCTGTTCAATGCAGCTGCTGTAAGGACTTGGAGCTCTAAAGAACTGCATTTCTTCTTGAGCTGGTAAAGTGATAATGTCTTTAAAGGAAGTAGCTGTCAACAAGCAAGCAGATAGTAGCAAAATAGGTCGCCGCAGGAGAGGGACTCTGCTCCTTACCCCTAAGATGAACCTCTGGTAATGTGAAAATGTTTTTCACCCTTCTGGCCTCATTGCTCGTTGTCCAGCTGATGCACTTAACAAATGAAAAAAGACAACTCACTTTATCGCTGGGCCTTGTTGTGTGCACTCGGAAGTGAAACTGCTGGGAGGAAGCTCACTCTAAGCTTTTCCGTAGTGTTTCTATGGAAACTGTCGGCTCTCCAGCAGGTTCTCCAAAGGGCACAAGCTGTGGATGCCTCTGAGTACTTATGTTCACGTGCTTCTGAACCTTATCCCTGGACACCAGCAGATCTCTGAAATGGTTTCCTAGGTGACTGCGTTTTCCATGCTGTGGGTGGTATAGGCATGATAGCAATGCTAAAGAGTGTTTTCTGCACTTCTTGCTGCTGTTAATGGTGTATCTGCTGAAATCTTGGGGCAATAGGTCCCTGTCTGGGATATTTTCTTCCTAATGGAAGTCTTTAATGTCCATGGAACTCCTTGGAGGCTTGATGTGTTGAAAAAGTTCCCTTTATGAATGAGGACTTAAGGAATTACTCCAACATGTCCTGAAAAATGAGACTCTCCATAGCAAATCAACTGTAAGTTGATCAACAGCCTCCCTGCTGTGTTAAAAGGGTTAAATGCTTGTCTGAGTACCAGAAGCCTTATTTTGTCATTACATGTCAAACATTGGCAGATATCTGGGACTTTCATTAGTATGCAACAAATCTTTTCCCCTTTGATCCAATAAATTCCTTTTAGTCTGTTCGTTTTCCTCTGCTGGAGTTGATGTTGTCTGAGTTGCATGGGTTTATGGGGCAATATAGATGTTGGTTCTGAAACATTTGGAGAGATTTTTCTGAACAAAATCACCTTTTGTGACGTTCAGCTGCTGTATGGAACTGCTCAGTTGTTGAATGTGAGCTTGAACGAGGAGCAGACTGATACATGGTCAGCGATGCTTGGGCAGAATGAATGCACGATGCTGTCACATCACTGCAAGCTAATGCTTCTGCTTTTTTCCTTTGACTTCCAAGTATCAATTTGCTGATGGGGCTGGCTATGCACAGAAATGCAAGGCAAGATCCTACAGACGTTTCCAGAGGTGACTTTAGATTGAGCTAAACACAAACAAAAATCACCAGCAAGACTTTCAGTTTTTCATAGGCTGTCTGATGTAATCTCTATGGATAGATTTGTATATTGGAGTGTAGCATCCAGCAGGATTTAGGGAAGGATGCTTGCAATGAGTATTAACTGAAGAGGAAGGAGAGAAAGCAAAAAGACATCTCTTTCCACTGAAAGTGCAGCAACAATTTAGGGAGGCAGACTGCATTGCTTAAGGTTCTTGAGCTGACTGACACCTTCATTTTAATGACTGTGGGTAGTCGGGTGCTTATTGACTTTCTATTACATTTTTTCAGCATGTTTGAAAGCGATATCACTTTCCCCTAGAACATTCACTAGTTTAATGCTGTGCTATTGTTTGGGCACTGGCTGGGAAAGGAAAAGTGGGAGGGAGGGTGCAAAGCATGTCGGCTACTGAATCGGAAAACACAGGTGGTCCTCAGAGGTTTGCCAACAACATACTCAGATGCAGCTGAATTTGTAGGTATCCCCAACTGAGTTCCCATGACTGTTCTAAGAGGCTACTGAGCATTTTGAGATACGAGGGAGACAAAGAGAAGCTGCAATGAGAATGAAGGCAGCATGTCTTGTTACCTCATGAAAGACTATGGCATTTGTCCAGGCAACCCCAAGAGGTCTATAGTAATTCACGTATGCCTGTGCCTTTTATCTGGCTCAAGTGCCTGAGGGTGGTTTGATCAGGATAATGTTTCCCTCCCTCTGAAGAGCAACTGACGGGTTCCAGTCTGCCAGTTCTGTCTGCAAGGGCACACTGAAACACTGGACATGCGTGGCCTGGTGCTGAACAGAGCTTCCTGGTGCGAGGTGAATCTGACAACAAGAATAAGAAATGGCTATGTGGTGTGTTGCAGGACTGCCAAATATCTGTAAGCAGTCGGTATAAATGGCGTACGTTAGAATAATTTTGCTATTGGTGCTAGGGTGTGTCATGGTTTTGGCCGAGATAGTTGACTTTCTTCACTGGAGCAGATTCAGATCGACCAGAGGGATATTCCATATCATATGATACCCTGCTCAGTATATTAACTGGGGGTGGGGTGGGGGTGCAGAGATGGAAGGCACAGACTCCTTTGGCTGGGCTGATTTTGTAAGCCCACTCCAGAAGCAAGAGCCAGGCTAGCCATCCCCTGGGCGCAGGTGTAGGCAATGATCACCCCTGGCTCCTCCCTGCTGAACTGCCTTAAATGGCAGACCATCCTTCTAGCACAGGGGAACAGGACCCTGCAAGCTCACTGCTGCTGAGTTCACTCCCAACAGGAGGGGTTGGCCGGGGCAGGCAGCAATTGCAGCTCGGGAACTGACAGTATCGGTCGGTGGGTGGTGAGCTGTTGCACCACTTGTGATTTTCTGGGTTTTGTTCCTCTCCCTTGTTCTTTACTTTTCTGATCCTCTCCCCCATCCCACAGGGGTGCGGGGAGTGAGCGAGCGGCTGCGTGGTGCTTGGTTGCTGACCGGGGCTAAACCACGACAGGGTGAAATGTGGAAACTACGTTGCTCTAAGGAAAGTGGTGTACCAGCTCTTGATAATTATTTCTACTTTTTCAAACAATTGAACAAACTGGACTAGATGCTTCTGGTGGAGTGGTCTTGAGTTAGACTGCTGAGGTGACAGGGCTTTGGAGTGGGAGTTATAAGAGGTTGGAATGCTTTTTAAAAGGTAGCTATGGAAAAGCTGTATATGTTTTAACAGACTGAGTTCAATTATTAAAAATGGAGTGAAAATTACTTAGGATTAGGTACAAGTTTCCAAAATTCAGTGTGTGAGCTTTAAAAGATCACAGTTTAAATCAAAGGATATTACTTTATAGCAATCAACGTGCAGCCCTATTGAAATACGTATTACGTATTGGCTTCTTATCTAGGGATCTGTGGGGAGCTTTCTATGCTTTCTATAAAAGGCTTAAAGTGACAAAGTTAAATGTTCCTTGTGTTTTTTGTATGGAATTACAGTGAAGAGAGCCTTTGGACAAGTGCTTAAATGCTGAGGTTATTAATCAGCTAGTTGAAAATGTGAGTGTTGGCCCAGTCCCTTACAAGGTATAAATATATCTTGCATGAGTTGCATACTTGGTGTTACCAGTGTTAATAAATAAGGGTGCATGCTTCTCAACTGAAAGGTGAAGTAGTTTTACAGCTACTGTGGATTAGACTGGAGAATGGGTTTGTAATTTCTGTGAACTTAAAGAGGCTACCTCAGTGCCAAACAGCCTTTTTTTTTCTAGTCTATATGAAGAAAAAATCTATTGTCTGTGGGAGCTGAGAGGCAGTTTCTGTATCTTATGCATTGTGGCAGACTAGGAATTGCTTCATTAAGTTCTTCCCTTTGGCCACATCTCCCTCCTGTTTTCCCCTGCTGAGGGCCAGGCAGAGGAACATGTTTGGGTAGTGGCTGTGAATACCAAGTTCCCAAATCTAAGTGGATCCTCCTGCTCATGGTGCCCTTCTGCAGGGGAGGAAGCCTAATCTTAAAAGTGATCACTTTTTAAAGATGTGGTTTTTTAATGCCTTTCTGCTGCTCATGCTATTCCACCCTTAACCAATAATTTGTAAAGCAATACAGTCCGAGGAACTCTTTTGAGGGTCCTGTGTTCAGCATGGGCCTTTCTTCAAAACCTCATTGGGGGTCACCTCTGAAAAGTGTGGTTTTAAGATAGCTGGCTTTCTGATGCTCATGAAGAGCCCTAGGAGATGTTGGAAGGGCTCCCGTTCTGCAGTGAAGGATTTTTTCAGCAGGGCTAGACAAGGTGCTCGACCTTCTCAGTCTTACCTCAAAGCCTTCATAAGAAGTGCTTGTAAGATGGTTCTGTAACGAGAAGCTTCTCTCCCTTGGCTACAGATATTAATGATGACCCTTACAAATGGGCAAAATCAGACACTGAGTTTATTCCTATAGAGTTCCACAAGAGTTGTATTAATCCAACCAGGCTTGCCCTCTGCACCTCTTGACTTAATTGTGCAGTAGATGTTCATCCTTTTGCATGGGTAAAATGAATATGAGTGCGCTGCAGCAGGGAGTCGGCTGTTAAACCCAGGACAGGGAAGGGTATGTTTGGTTTTGTATAGGCAGGACTCTCACATGGAGGGAGGACTGTCCTTCTGCCTTGGATTGGCTCTGACAAAGCTTAGTACTGGCAGGGCCCATTAATTTTTAATTTAGTCCTTTCTACGCTGCACTGCTATTGTGTTTTATGAGGACATTATGCTGAAATGAAGGCCTGTAAAACAGAATTTTAAAGTTTGAAAAAGGCACAGTCATTATACATAATATGCGTGCTGAAGTAGAAACGAGTGGGTATTTATAGTACAAGCTAATAATAATTGTTATTTTTATTGTGATGTCATCCTTACAGGTCAACTGTAAGAGTAATATACAATGGAAGCCAGAAATCCCCAGATGTAAAATTAATATTAACACAAAAGGTTAACATGTGCTTAATTGCTACTGCTAGTTTTGGTTTAAAATGGTTTCTTGTATCGCATAGTTGATATATCTTTATATATTACTGGGAGGAAGGATATAATTCAGCACTACCACACAAGCCCATGTACTTTATCAAAGTCAGAGCTAGGAGGTCCAGCTCTGGTGAAGTAAAGAACTTACTGGAAAATAACACATTTTGGTGTGGCTGTTAATCCATGAAGTTATTCTGGCTTTATGCAGATACCTACCAAAAAATGCTAAAAGGTGGTGCCCTTTCCATGCCCTAAACTCTGCCGTAAGTTGGCAGGCATTTGAGGAGGGCAGGGGAGGTGAGCTGCAGCTTCTGCACTTTGGGGGCAACAGTGATTTTTGGGCTGTAACTATTGCATTAGGTGAAGTAGGTAGCTCAGACACTTGTGCCTCCAGCTTAAAGCATGCTGGACTACAGGATGAAGGGAAATATTTTTTTTTGGTCTGAAGTGCAGCTGGGCTACAGGAAGCACAGCAACAAACCTCTTCTTTTAATCTTGCTGGAGATAATATGATGCCTTCTAGCTACTCTTATCCAGTACAGACTGGATTGCAGGAGTCTGGTTTTGTTTTGGTTTTTTTCTTCAAAGGGTCTGAGCTGGGTGAAAGGAAGCTGTGCTGTGGGAAGAAGCTTTAGTATTTTACAATCCATAGTTGATATGTTTTAGGTCCTTGATGCTGTCTGCTTGAGAGGGCAGCTCAGTGTTGCAAATGCAGCTGGGCTTTAAATAGCTTTTGCTGAAGTAGCTTTGATACTGAGGTATCTACTTTTTGACCACTTTGGAATGTTGCTGGCTATCTGCCATTCATCTCCGTTATTCATCTTGGACTCAGATTGTTCTGAGAATGTGGTGGTTTAAGTTTTAACTTCATTGGATTTGGATTGCAGTAGGATAATTGAAGTTGGAAGTTATCTTGGGAGGTCTCTAGTCTAAACTCAAGGCTCTGTAGAGACTTCAGGATTTATCTTAACTGTCTGATGAGGAGAAACCTTGAATGGGAATTGGCTGTGAGAAACTGCTTTGTGATGAGACTTCCCATCGCTGTGTTGCTCCCATTTTGTCAAGGTTAATGGCAATATCAAAATCTTTGTTGTCTTCTCGCCTTCATGCTAGCACAAATTTCTCAAAGGCATATTTGTGATTTCCCCCTGCTGCATTAAAAACTAACCATGAGGGGAAACTGACAACAAACACTTGCTCAGACTCTATTAATCTTTGGGGAAGAAAGCTTTGTAAGATCAGGAGAAAAACTCTACAGTCCTTGTAGGAGCTGTTTTGCACCCGGCATGTGCCTGCTTCCTGTAGGATGCATAGGACAGGCTTATGAACTCATTGGAAGTTGTCTGCTAAGGCAGATATCCTTAAGATGTAGAAATTGCTTCCCCTGAAATCTCCTCCTGAGATTATAGTTTGCTAAAAGCTAAAATTCTGGCATTACCCTGCAACGGACTCCTCGGATGCCTCTGCTGTGCACAGTTAAACACTACAGGCAGGGAGTGCTTGCCTCTTACAGGCAGTTCCCTGTTGCAAATTCCCTCGCGCTGTGTTTAAATCAGAGCTATGCTTGAGCTGTCCACATAGAAACAGAGGCTCAAGTGCCTCTTCAATAATCGGCTAATGATTATGCTTTGATCTGCTGAAGAGCTAACGGATTAATATTTTTAAAATGTGTTTTGTGTACCTAAAAACTCAGAAGGTGAAATTCCAATGGCTTTGGAGCTAGTGATGTTTTTCAGGGCTTCAGCCTCTTGTGCAGAACATGCAAGCTGAGAAACAGCTTATGCTGAAATGTACTATTGAGCTAATCCATTCTCTTCATCTGAACATCTTCACTCTGTGTCAGATTAAGGACAAGGCTGGGGTTTGTTTTCACTACCTCGGCGTGAGAAAATAGTTCAATGTGGAAATAAGGAGCATGGGAAACAACGCTTTAGAACTTGACTGACTTGCTCTTCAGTCTGCCTACAAGCATGTGATGTGTGGCAAGACTTGGTCTGTCCTGTGCCCTATCTAAAGAGCTCAGCATACGAACCAGCTCCAGCTGATTTGCTCTTGTTCTTGAAAGGTTGCTGCCAGAGAGGGTGACTGATTTGGCAGGCTCCTGCAGCCTGAAAATTGCAGCATCTTAAATCCCTGAAGCTTCCCTCCCTCGAAAACCACAAAGATAATGAAAAGTTGATGAAGCACAGGAGGAAGTTTCTAGTCAGCAGACTGCAGTGGTGGTGAATCGGATTTTCACAGCTCACTAACCTCTTAAGTGTTTAATAAATCCAAGAGATCTGTTCCAAGGATAAGGTGGCCCTGGTATCTAACCAGAGAGACTCTACCTGCTGTCATCTTTTTTTTAAAACTGACCCTGCACAGCAGGACCAATTACCCAGCTAACAAAGTGGAGACAAGTGTCTCCTTTTGTGCCATCCTGTCAGCTGAGCTAAAGGTATGGTGGTTGCCATGGCACTATTGCTTCAGATACCAATAGCAGGAGTGGTTGTGATTAAGTGACCGAGGATTGGGTATGTAGGGTTTTCTCCTCCTCTTCGCATAGATTTTCTTGGTTAATCACGTGACCTTGCATTGACAGATTGAGGAATGGGCTTCTCTGAGCAGTCTCCAGTGCAGTGATTACTTGCTGTGGTAAATTGGCAAGCTGAAAATGTAGTAGATCCTAAAGAAACATGGTAAATGAGTTGCTGTGCTGGACAAGATAGCTGTGCATAAATATCTGGAGAGAAAAAAAAACCTTTTGTGGGCTGCAGTGCAGTGGAGGAACAGCTTATGCTTTCATGTAAGCTTGCTTTTTAAGCTGTCCTACCTCCTCTGTGCAGGTGATGCTCTTGTTTGGTGTTTCATTCTAAGAATTCATGTGTCGTGCTCCTTCAGCTGCTCCTTAAGCAATTGCTGCTGGCCACAAAGTTGTAGATCTAAGCAAATGAAGAGTTACAAAGCTGAGACCCTTGCCAGGAAAGGGTAACTGGGGAGCCGATTTAATCGGACAACTGATGTCCTAATCAGCTAGCTGGTGGCAGGAGGCCCAGTTGGCACCTCAGAAGTGATCTTGAGGATGAGCTGCTTGTTTCTGCAGCTAGGAGACTCCCTGTAGAGTGTGTGTGCAAGCTTTATTTTTGGAGAAGTTGGCTGCTTGGCCCTTTGGCTGGTGACCAGTATCTAAAGTTCTGCGTCCTGCTTCAG
>VZTV01074351.1:370-16511 GCA_013400875.1 Anhinga rufa | reverse complement strand
CAGGATTTCATGATTTGCCTTTTGCAGTGTTACCAGCAGATAAGCCCCAATGGATGAAAGCTGCCACAGCTCCATGTCTTCAGCCATGGCCAATGGCGAGGCTGAGCATGTATTGCTGTGTACATGTTTAGTATAAACTACAGCTGACCATCTGTATTGGAGGCGATGTACCACAACAGTGAGTATGCCCATAATTTAAAAAAACCCATATACCTGTGCTTTGCAAAGATAATTTTGGGAAAATTAATGTGGGCACTAGGTATTAGTACATAGACTATTTGAGCCATGACTACGGGACCCAATACTTTTCTGTTGTGCCACTGAATCTGCAGAAGGAGAGCAAGCAAAAGTCAGCGGGAGATGTTCCAGGGCTGACCTTTATCACGCCACTAAATTACAGGCTTCACCCCCAGAGTGTCCCTTAGAGTAGTCCCTTCTTGTCATGATCATCTGTATAGACATTGGGAAGGCATTGACATTCAGGAAGATAAATGTAGTGAGATTGACCCTCTGTATTGTTTATTTTTTTTGTCTCAGCACCTGAGGACTGTCTGGGGTGTGTGTTATAAGGCTGTATGGGCTTATGCTGTGGAAACAGAGTAGAAAGGCTCTATTAAGATTGTCAGTTGTAAAATAAAATCCCTCTAAAAATGTTATTGAAAATAGCTAAACTGTATGATATAAAATCTAAACTATTTCTCCATTAGAAAAGGATAAACATTGCCTAGAAAGGTCTAACAGGCAAGGTGAGAGCATAGCAGTGCAGACTTTCTACATTAAAATAAAACAACAACAAAAAGTAAAAATAAAAAAAAAACAACACTCAGCATAAATTATTTCTGGAATCTATTTTCTCTGCCGGCAGATGACAGTGATTATACTAATTACAGTTATATTTTCTGCAGAAGTTTATGGATAATGTATGAAATTAAAATATTGCTTCAGATATTGTTTGTCAGAAGTCAAAATTACAGAGAGAAAAACTTTATGTGAACTTTTTGAGAGCAGTAATCTCAGGAAATGGGCAATCTGAGTTTAGCATTGTTTTGGCATTACATTCTTTTTGCAGTAAAATGCTGAACAGATGTATCTGATAGCAGTTGTAACCTATTCAGAAGGAAGACTGGCAGTGCTAACCTACCACTGGTAGAAAGCAATAAAGTGTCTCTGGAACCTGTTCACTACATATGGTCTGCCTGAGGTTACTGTCTTGCTTTTCTTACAATGTTACCCAATAAATCACAGAAAATATGGGTTCATTTTGAACTTAAATGAAATAAGACAAAAATAAAAAAATAAAGAGCAGATTGTGAGGACTGCCGAATATTTTCATTTCAGGCATGAAGTAAGCCATTTATAAGCCTAAACTATTTTAAAAAACCTAAAATAATGCCACTAAAATGTCTTTATTGTTACTTAATATAATTTATTTTTTTTTCAGAAACAAATTCTATTGCAGCCAAGACTTACACAACATCTGCTGTGTTAATTATCAATGTATTACTAAGCCCTCAATTTCCTTACTCAAACATAATTCTTTAAAACAGTATGAGAAACAATGGATTTAGGAGTATATCACTTGGGGATCTGATGTACTGTTCGACTTAGATTCTTTCATTCTGGCCAGATGGAGTTCATAAGAAGTTGTGGGGGAGGAAGCCTCTAAACTATTGCCAAAAAATCTTTACTGCACATGCAAGATTTGCAAAAATGGTGAAAGAACAGGTTATCCAACGGTGGCCTATAGGGAGAAAAAGCATAGATTTTACATATAAATCAGTTATGTCCTTAATGTAAATTCAAAGGTAATTCTCTCAGAGAAAGCATGTTTCACATACGCTGCAGCTTCTCTTTGAAATGAACCATTTGCTTAATCCATTCCCATATCAGTTTTCACAATGGTAGTTCTTAAAATGCCATGGAGCAACAGGTAAGGAGTCGGAGTCTTCCTGTGGTATGTATCAAAGTCTAGGATTTTGAAAGAGGACAAAGGAATGAAGTAAACGGTCAAAAAGTCTGTGTATTTGATTTTAAATTACTTACATTTGAGAAAAAAAAAAGTATAGTTTCAGTTACTTAAGGTGGGATTTGTATCCTCTGCACCTGAGCTTGGCACCTTGAGCTGCCTTTAAGTCAAGAGAGATGAGCTGCCACTTTTAGTAAGCCAGCTAACTTGATTTTGATGATTGTTGAGCATGAAGAGAACTACTAATGTTTATTTTTTTCCATTAATGCTACAGGCAGCCTAGAGAGGCAAGCTCAGATCTCGGTGTTTACTCAGATTTCAGTGGCCAGGTGAATCCTTCCCCCTCAGGCACTGGTATGGCATGCTACTGAGTTTATGCTGTGAACACGAATGAGCTGAGAGACAGTGCAGCTTAATTGTTTTCTTAATTTATTTCTTCATTTACTATACACACGATCCTTTTCAGAGAGTGTAAATCGTCCTGGAATTCAGCAGCCAGCAGTCAAGCCCAGGCCAAATGGCATGTATGTTTATTTGAGTAATGGGATGAGATACAGAGAGACTCATCTTTGGGTCTGGGTATGCTCTGGGTAGGTAAACCTCGGGCCATCTTATTAGACTTGCCTGCTTATTAGGCAAGCCTTGTGTGAATGAGTCCTTTGGACTATGCAGAGATTTGATGTGAATAAATTTGCTTAAAGGTCAAGGAGGTTTTTTTTTTCCTCAGGAAATATATTAATTTATTACACTAAATAGTATCTAGTAGGCTATATTTTAAAATATGTATAACATTCTTCAGGCCTTCAGAAAATGTTTATTTAAAAAGGATTTACCGTATAAATACATTTAGAGAAAATATGTATTTATCAAGTGGTACAATTGAGATTCCTTTACTTTTCATCTTGGCAGTTCTTCCTGAGGAACAAAACCCTTGCTCTTTAGGAACAATGGGCCTCATTCCTAGCGGTCATAAATCAAGACAAAGTAGCCTGGGGGACTTATACCAGAGAAGGATCTGCACCACCAGGTACAATTATTCCCAAAGGAAGATTCTTGGTGTAATTCCAATGAATTCACTGAATAAATGTGTCCCTTTAATCACATATAAAATAATCTAGCTTCCTCTTATGTGATGTTACTGGCTTGCAGAAAGAGATATCTGATATGCTCTTTCCTATCTACTCACTGGCTGAATTAGAACTAATAAGATGCCTTCAGTTGGTTTTCTTCTCTTATTCAGCCAATATTATTGCTTTGTTACTTTACTTTTAAAATGGGGAAATATTTTGCCAGTAAATAAAGATTAGGTTGTCTCAGCAGACTTAAAATCTTTATGAGTTTTTATTAGAAAATATATATACCTGTACCAAACAATTTTAAATGCAGTCTGTAGTTTAGCTTGACAAAGCTATTATTATTTATCTTATAAATTATAATTTCTGTGTGTTAACCTAATATCTACAAAGAGATGGGAAAACAGTAAGCTTTTGGAATAAAATAGTAAGTTACGAGCAGCAAGATATATGTTAGGAATTTATTTGGCCTTGCTTTTTCTGTTCTCTGAACAGAACAGAATATATTATTAATATTCCTGAGTTTTTGTAGTGCTTTAAAACTACTGATGCTGTTTAGAAGCACTTTTCCTCTACTTCTGCAGCTTTGGAATGATGCAAGAGTAGTAATTTTTGCTTGAAAGTTAGTATCTTATTTATACAAGAAATCTGAGGCCCATGCAGAGCAGTTACAGTCATATGTCAAACCCCATAGAGACAGTTACTATCATCTTTTTGCCATACCACAGAAAATAAAATTATTAATGAGATGGATCTACAGATGTAATAAATAACAATTATGAAAAAGAAAAATGATTTCTCCACTGAAAATAGATTTTGCTATTTTCTCCTAGAGATTTATTTTCATCACAAATAGTTTATAAATGAAATATCCGTGCTTGACAACAGAAAATGTTTGTTTTCACAATTTAGTAGAAAATTAAGATTTTCTGCTAAATTTAATTTGAAGAAAATATGTAGTGAAGGTAAAATGCAAGACTCTGGCAACATCAAACTCATACAGGTTTTTTTTCAAAACTATTTTTAAAACATTCTGATTTATTGAAATGTGAATCAGCAGTAAAAAGTGTAATATACAATTAAATGCACAAAACCTATGTTTAAATAACATGAAGGTTGTGACACAAACTGACAAAAGACAGGAAATTTAAAGTTAAGGCTGTAACACTGGCTTTAAGTCATGTCATGGAAAAACAGAGAATATTATAGATAGAGTGTCAGCCTTAGCTTTCAATTTCCTGGCTTTTGTCAGTTTATGTCACAACGTTAATTATGTTTAACATAACTTTTGGATCTAATTTCCTTGTCTATTTTTCTGTAACTTCTTGTTGTTGCTGTTGTTAAAAGGGAAAATAAATTTCATTACAGCTAAGAAGGTGCCTGTTATTTAGTAGAATGATTTTATTTTTTTTTTAAAGTGGTACTGGTTTTGACTGGGATAGAGAGTTAATTCTTTCTGTAGTAGCTTGTATGGGACTATGTTTTGGATTTGTGCTGCAACCAGTGTTGATAATACAGGGATGCTTTTGTTATTGCTGAACAGTGCTTGCACAGCCAAAGCCTTTTCTACCTCTCACCCCACCCCACCAGTGAGCAGGCTGGGGGTGCACAAGAGGTTGGGAGGGGACACAGGCAGGACAGCTGACCCCAGCTGACCAAAGGGATGTCCCAGACCATAGGAAGACATGCTCAGCAATAAAAGCTGTGGAAGAAGGAGGAAGGGGGGACACTGGGAGTGATGGCATTTGTTTTCCCAAGTAACCGTTACGCGTGATGGAGCCCTGCTTTCCTGGAGACGGCTGAACACCTGCCTGCCCATGGGAAATAGGGGATGAATTCCTTGGTTTGCTTTACTTGTGTGCGCGGCTTTTGCTTTCTCTATTAAACTGTCTTTATCTCAACCTATGAGTTTTCTCTTTTACTCTTCTGATCCTCTTCCCCCCATCCCACTGCAGGGGGAGTGAGTGAGCTGCTGGCTGGGGTTAAAACACAACAAAAGTGTATCAGGTATTTCTCAAAGCTGTAATAGATAACTTGGAAAGCCTATCTTTAAATATCCCATTATTGTTAATTAAGAATTGTTATGAAATAAATTTTTTTTACCTATTTGTTGAAGATATGGGTGTATGTATTTTTGCAAAAGCCTTTTGCACTAAAAAAAATGGCACCATATACACCAATTCTCAACTTATCACAATTTTAAGGCCAGAATAGATATGCTAGATAAAGCAAAGCTACGGTTTATTAGGTGTTATCACACTTTATCATCAGTGAGTCACGTTCTGCAACACAGAGTTTATTGATTCTTTTGAGCATCTCCCTTATGAGGAAAGGCTGAGAGAGCTGGGTTTGTTCAGCCTGGACAAGAGAAGACTGAGGGGGGACCTTATCAATACTCGTAAGTATCTGAAGGGTGGGTGTCAGGAGGATGGGACTGGACTCTTCAGTGGTGCCCAATGACAGGACAAGGGGCAACGGGCACAAGTTGGAACACAGGAAGTTCCACTTGAATATGAGGAAAAACTTCTTTCCTGTGAGGGTGCCAGAGCAGTGGCACAGGCTGCCCAGAGAGGCTGTGGAGTCTCCTTCCCTGGAGACATTCACACCCCGCCTGGACGCGGGCCTGTGCCCCCTGCTCTAGGTGTGCCTGCTCACGCAGGGGGGTTGGACAAGATGATCTCTCGAGGTCCCTTCCAACCCCTACCGTTCTGTGATTCTGTGATTCCAGGCAACGCAGTCTCATTGCACAAGGTAGAAAGGTTAGCCAGGAGAGGAGTCTGGCCTTGCTGTCCCTGCCACAGTTCCTGTAGAAGTTGGTGGGGATGTTGAGTGTACAGGAGCTTTGCTCTGAGTGAAAACTGCAGAACCAAGGCTGTAGTTTCACTATTTTAATCTGTGTTAAAATGAATGTACTGTAATCTCTTCAACAATATTGCTATGGTGGCCAGCGTGAAATATTACCTGGACTGGTCATCACTTCTAAAAGACTGAAGTATGCATGGGATGGTTTACTTATGCCTCCTCAAAGTACAAAGTTCATAATGTCAAAGGCATTTGGGGCACTGCCTTATTACCAGAAATGTCACTGTACGGCAGACTAAGAACAGACTTTACAGATATTTATGAGGGGAGTAGGGAAGGGCAGGGATCTGTATCAGTTGCCTGATGAATTTGACAATATGACATTTTGCACAGGTTAGTAATTCTTTTAAATATTAGAAACTTGTAGGCTGCCCAGAGAAACAGAAGTCAAAATAATTTCATACCATTTCAGCTGCTTCCCCTGGAAGTTCTCAGTCTCCATAAGCACTGATGGCCAAATTATTGCCTTGTGAGTTGGTACTAGTAGGAGGAAATATTCCACACTCTGCTGACATAATTGTGCCCTCCATTCTTGTGTTTAATTTCCTGTTGGTTCCCATATTTCAGTGGAAAACAAACCCACTAATTTTAGAGTACTTTTCATTAAAAAAAAAAAAATTGATGTACTTATTTATGTATTTATTTAATTTACGCAGGACATAAGGACATTTGTGTTAAGGACAATTGATTTTTACCTAAAGCAGGAGGCCCTAGGTACCGGCCATAAATCTGATCTCACTTGGTGCATTCTTTGAAGTATTATATCTACCTTGGAGCTGAAGTCTTGTACCATGCTATCCTTAGAAACCTGGATGTAACACAGTGACATTCAAAGCGCTTATTCCCCAGCTTGCATGTTCTTCAGGAGCTTATGTTTGGCGTGGCTGATGAGAAGCCTTTAGATCCAAAATTGAACTGTGAATTTAGAATAGGAATCTTTTAGATGTGTGAATAAATAAATTTCCAAACAGTAAAAATTGACAATGGACTTTTATCTTTTCTAGTGTGGTTGGTATTTCATTACAACTAAATAGGACAACTTTTCTACTTCAGTTACTGGAACTGGACAGGCCAAATTAGCATTCCTTGAGGAATGGCAGGTCTTGGATCCTTGGTCTTGCTTGGAGATTTTGCCTCCTGATGGTTGCTCATGCCTGCTTTTGCTCCCCCTGTTCAGCAGGAATATTCATCAAGACTCAGTGACTTGCAAGTAAGTCACATTTATACGGCCAGCTTTTTTTCTGACTAAAATAGATTTTAAAATAATAGATAGGTTTCAGATTTAACCTGCATGCACTTTAAAGCTGTAGCTTACAATTCCTGAAACAAGCAAAAACCCTAAATCTGTGGGCATAGGTTTCATAGTAAATCAGGAACAAATATGCAAAAACAGTAAAAGTTGATGACTTAAATGACTTTACTTGGTCCAAGCTGGAATTTTTCCTCTCTTTCACTACTGGCAAAAATCCATGGAATAGACTGTACTTGCAGATCTTGGAAACAAGATCTGTTTTCTATAAGAGGTCAGGCAGCTTAACTGGTCTCTTTACTATTAAATACCTTTCAGTATACATTTTTTAATAGTTAAAGTATTTGTGAATTTAAGAAGAGTTTTGTCTATCTTAAATACAGTAGAGTTTTCTTTTGGATAATGCCTTTTGATTTTGCTCAAATTCAATTTAGTGAAACATTTTAGAATTGTATATCCAGAATAAGATTCCCAGTATTCTCACTATTAGGTATCTGAGTAAATGACCTGAAGTCGAAGGAAGCCCTTCTGTAGACTGCAGTGTGCTTTAGCCTCGGTCCCAAATTAATTTTTTATCTGCTGTTTGTTTCTCTGGTTTTTGCACACACTAATTTAATTTTATGTCAGAGTTTTGGGTTGTGGGCTTTTTGGTGTTTGGTTTTGTTGTTTTTTTTTGCATACACTGCCACTTAGATTCATTTCCTTGCATCTCTAGCATTTATATTTTTGTTTGCCATTTGAACGTTCCCAGAAATCTAAGATATTCATAAGAAAAGGCACGACTTTTATAGGGAATAAAATTTTGACTGGTAAGTTTATGTGAATGTATGATTACATAAAAATTAGGGGGGTTGGGTTTATTTTATAACTGATAATAATAAAGCTCTCTGATGAGCTGTAAAGTACACTGGTATAGAAAGCTATTTCTTAGTCACCACTACACATTATTTTCTAGAGCCCTTCCCTGAAACAGTCATTTTTATACCTTATCTGCTAGTTTCATATGTTGCCTTTTTTTTTTCAGTAACTTAAGACCTATATGTTTAAAAATTAAATGTTTCTCTATAAATGTTTTAGCATGAGATCTCACATGTTCTAGACTACAATTCTTATTTTATATAACAGTTTCTTGTTATTGTCAAGATAGAGCCAAAGCTCGAAAGAGGAAGCTGTGCTGATAAACTGTTTCTTCTTTATGTCACCAGACTTTCTTCTGATTAGTATTTATTTTAAAATTCCTTATTTACCACATTCAGCAGGACTGTGAACTGCTGCTATAGCTGTGTCTCCTTTTTTTCTCCTTTTGCCTTCTGCTAAATATGTCCCAAATATGGCCAACAATGGTCTGTCTATCTAGGAAACAAGCATCAAAACTCTTTTATTTTGTTAGATTCCTCCTTTGCTGCCTGGAGAGGAGTGGGTTTTATAGCACTTATAGCAAGTCAGCAGCAGCAGTCACGAGGAAGACTGTGGGTCGTAATCTCCTATTAACACTTCTAACCAGAAACTGGGGTGGCTCCAGAATCCAGCACTATCTGTCCAACATCCATGTGGGCTGGTGTCTGCCCTTTTTCCACATTTATTAGGGAGTCACTGTTGGGCCATGAGGTCCTGAGGTGCCCCCAAGCTGCCCTGGTGCACTGCCTCCAGAATGAGAAAGGGGTAATGGCTCTCGGATATCTGATGGCACAGGCCCTCCCAGAAGTTCATGGCTGAGGGTGTGACCTCCAACCTGTGATGTGACACTGGGGACACACCAACCACTTAGGTCTGTTTGTAACTGTGCTTTCCTTCAGGTGAGTCTGGCTTGGCGCGGTCCAGGAAAATATAAACGAGACAAAGGCCTGGTTTTGGTACTCGGGAGAGCCACCCAACAGCTGCTGCTCTTCCTTTGTAATGTTACCAGTTTTATGCTGACAGCTGTACAGGAAAAGGAACTTTTAAAGCATGGCTTCCCTTTGAGCACCCAAGAATGAATTATTAAAAAAACACTTTGTGAACTATATATTCTGTCTCATACATATATTGTCTCAAAATGATCAGCCTTTTTGTATTGTGACATGAGAGGAAAAAGTTGCTTTGATTCTGGAAAACATGTAAATTATGTGGAAAAAAAAAAGAGCATGCTAAGACTGCTCTGTAGACAGGAGTTCAAAGACAAATACGTGTGTTTTCTACTCATGCAACCTTGATGTGGCTGATAGGATGTTTTGCCATCACTCCCTCTACCACAGAGCCTGGGAGAAATCTGTTTTTTCCCACGGGCACCTCACGCTGCAGTCCCATCCCTACCTTTTAGTAGCCAAAGGGTGTGGTATAAAGCGTGGTATAGTTGAAGGTGGCTGCATATTTCTGCTGGTTTTCTTTATGCATAATGAAATGGGGCAAAGAACTAATGACTTATTAAAAAAAAGTTTCATCCAGGCCAATCTCCTGTTTAAGTGCCAAGAATTTATTCAAGATGCACAGTTGAGGTGAAAGGAGAACACAAGGAAAAATTGAAGCTCTCACTTTAGAGGCAGCTTTTTTTTTTCATTTAATGTAATCTTGCGATTGTATTTTCAGTTCCAGGTGACCCAAATACAATGTGAGATGAGCCATGATTTATCATACTAAGTCTTGAAAAGAGCTTCCATACTGGAAGCTTTTCAAGGTAAGTCACTACCTTGGCACCTAGAAAGCAGGCCATCACTGTGCACTTCTTACATAAATTAAGAGTTATTAGCAGTTAAATTTCATTTACACCTGTTAATAAATGTGTACAGAAAAGCAATATAAGGCAGCATCAAGCATGGTCCTTTTAGTATCTGAAGTGCCACAATAAGAAAGGAAGGTGGTAGAAAACGCACATGGCGGCCCAGTTTAAAGAAAGTAAGTCGTATCAGTGGAGTACCTGTCAACTTCATACGGGTTTTCATGTGATTAGTAACTGGAGATTTCCAGACTACCATTTCCTAACTAGCTTTTTCTTAGATTTATTTACTGGTCCTTGTAAATAGACAGTAATGACTAGTGAAGGTATTCTCTGTGTGTGGAGTTGGGATGAGTGGACAGGTAATACGGTAATCACGATTACTGTGTTTCCATTGATATATAATATAATATTACTGAGGTGGAAGTTTCCTGAGACTCCTAGGTAAGACCACAGAACTTGACCTGCAACATGGGTATGCTTGTTTCCAGATGCAGTTACCACATATATCTTCTGTACTAAAAACTTTTAGATGTTACAAAATAATTAGTATTTTTCAAGATGAGCCTATTTGGTGATATAATAAAATGTACTTAATTTACTGAAATTTCCAATTCTAGATGGTAACTGAAACTGAGGAAATATTTAATTCTTGATTTGGGGAGAAATCAAATGAAGACAAACTTCTGTTGATTTCCAAAAGATTACTCACTATTCCCCACTGTGACAACTCACCACTGAAAGATGGTGTCTTTGTAACTCTTAAGTAAAGTGTACTGTACTTAAGTACAATACTCTTAAGTACAGGTTACTCTTAAGTACTCCAGGCTGAGTATTTAAATATATATTTTAACAAATAGCTATTAAACAAAACCAAAGATATGATAACTTTTATGGGTTAAAATGAAGAAAACATTTGCATAATATTCATTTAATTTCTTGTGTTAATTGTGTTAGTAAAAGTATTACTTGTTTCATTTTCAGTACTCTTCCAATGGAAGACACTAAGTATTTGCCTTAAGTAAAAAGTTCTATGCTGTATTACTGTTTTTCTTAACAGAACCTTGAATTTATGAAATGTAGCAATGATGATATATTCTTTTGTTTATTCCAGGCTTCAGAATTTGTCAATAGCTATGAGGCATTTGTTATCTTATAGTAACATATCTCTTATCTGTCTTACTGGTTAATTGCGCCTTTGCCCAGCACTATCGGCTGTATAACCCTGATTAATGTAAAACTATTTTTTGTGAAATTTCCCATATTCCTGATGGAAAGGGCTCCACACCCTAAAAATTGAGAGATTTTTAGGTGTTAGGTTTATTATTTTGTGTTTTTTTATCAGAAGATTGATACTTAGAAACCAAACATATAAACATATGATGGTTATTAAACTGATAAACAACTACTTAGATTTATACCCATTATTAAATACAATATTGTTTGTAGAGCATATGTAATAAACTTACACATAAATGTATGTGTGAATCAGTGCATAAAGAAGCCCTGTGAGAATTTATGTACCATTTTCTATTCATGGAGTTCTTTTTAAAAAGGACAATTTCTTTGCAGGTGTTCTTAGATAAGTATATAATTTTAATATGAGGAACACAATGGACTAATTTAGTGTATAAAAGGGAAGAATATCGGTAATAGTTATAAACATGTATTTTACTTTGTAAGTTGCTGTTGTGATTTTATGATGCAGTTAAGAAAAAAAAATCTGAAATCTTTGCCAAATTCTAGAACTGGGTTACCTATCTTTGATTTGTGGTGGTGGGTTTTTTGTGTTGTTTTTTTTTTTTTTTTTTTTTTGCTGGTGAGCATCAGCATTGCAAATAAGTTGAAAAAAAAAGCTCTTTCCTGCAAGCTTTAGTTTTCAGGATTAGCACATTGGATATCCTTTTCTTTGTTTGTAAAATAGGTGTCATTATAGTGAATCTTTTAGTAAACTTCTCTTCAATCTTTATGCCTTTCCCTATGACATGGGATTCAGAGTACAGACCCACTTTTTCCTTTTAAAAATGTAAAATCAAAACCAAAGAACTTGGAAAAAAATCATATCATTGTAAAAACATGTAATAATTCTTCCTTTTATTATTTTTTTTTAAAGTTACCTTCAGCCACTCCTATTTTCATAAGCACTAATAGGACATCTGTCTTGTATGAGCTGATAGAGGAGAATTGCTTTCTCAGTGTTCTAAGAAGAAATGACAATTGACATTTGCAAAAGGAAGGGGGGGCAGAGCAGTAGTAAGCAATAGTAAGTGATGGTAAATAGCCCTACCATGTAAAACTCAAAAGTGGGAAAGGCTGTTTAATGTAGAGCCTTGCTAGGGAAAAAGGGAACTCACTTTATATGTGGAGACAAGAATTTATTGTAAGTCTAATTCAAATCTTGACAGCTTCATCAAAACCCCCAAACAGTGATTTTCAGCCCAGTTGCAATGGTACTAATGCCTGTAGCCAAAGTATCTAATAATGCAGAAGATCCTCTTTGATAATACAGTTTAAATTTTTGTGCAACTACTTGCTGATACCCGCCCCTTTTCCTCTGGTGCTATGATCACCCTTGCACTCTCCTCCTGGCCCCAAAGGGCAAACGTTCAGCAGGATGGGGGACAAGGGTTTTCAGCAAGACATCAGCATCCCACATTCTTTTCTGCCAGGAACAAATGCTGCTACAGCCGAAATGAGCCCACACAAGTCCTGTGGCCCTGTGCTGTCAGGTCAATAAAAAGTCTGGGACCTTTTATTGGTAAGTGTAAAAAATTGCATCTACTGGTCTACAAGAAGCCTGCAAAATCTTTGGACTTTGGCTTAATATCTAAATGTTTTAGTATTGACAGATAGGGTAGAGGTCAAATGGCAGGGATCTTTCGTGTGCCGTTTGTAGAAGCGTTTCAATTTAGAGAAAAAGGGAATTGTAATGATTTTTTGCTGATCTCTAGCTGATATCCTTTCCCTCTTTTGAAAACTCCTGTTTCATCCATACATTTAGCACGAAAATCAATCTAGTGTGAGATGCAGCAAGGCTTCATAATCAGCTATTACAAAACAGGGAGAATGAGCTTGGTATCAGAGAAAAAGAGGAGTTTCACTGTTGTCTGCAATTTAACTGGATACTCCAGGATGCTCCTCAAATATTACTTGTCCAGCTATGGTGTCCCTTTACTCTCATCCTTCCTACATTACATTCTAGCATCCAATATGAAGTTACAGAATGGAAAAAAAAATGAAACTCTATTATTTAACTATCTTGTTTCTTTCTAGTTTTTGCACATCTGAAAGTTCTAGTCTGATAAAAAATCAAAATAACAGGAAGGAAAATATTAGAGATCAGCGAAACTCTGCAGTTTAGATTCATAGTGGAAGAAAAAAATAATCAAGAAAGCTCTCATTTCCTCTACCTATAATGAATTTGGTTGTAGGCATTAAGTGCCTGGTCTATATCCTAGTGAAGTCAACATCCATCTATTCGAATAATCTCATATGAAACTGGAACTTAACCCAGGCTGACTCTTTTTACTTCCAGATTTTGGTTAAACCAATGCATAATTTAGTGAAGAGACAGGTGCTATCCATGTTTGCTTTTTCCCTCCTTCACATTAATGATAACCTGTGTACAGTTTAAATTTAATTAGCTTAGCAGGTTTGATCTGTAACCTGGTAAAAATTTTTAGATACCACAAGGTGAATTCAAAATCTGTATTTTGTGTGAAATGGTAGCTGTGTGTCGCTGTTCATAGCACTGACAGCTTGACTACTGTAGCTGGAATTTCACAATAAGTGAAGGTCTTCCGAGCACCAGCAATAATCCTAGACTGAAATTGTTTCTATTTTTTGGTTCTTTACGTAAAGATATAAAGTTGAAAACTGATGACCATATTATAACAACACATGATTATGAAACTCTCACTTAATGGAGTTTTGTATAACTGAGATCAGTATTTAAGTGAAAGAGCAATGTCCAATTATTCTCATGTATAACTTTGTAGCTGGAAAAACACACTAGGTCATCTAATTCACCTTTTGATTATCACATCTAGTAAATTCTGTTGTAGCTTTTTGTTAGAGGGCAGATTCACAGATAATGGGTAATAATTCTTACTGGAAATCCTGATGATGTTGAAAGACTGAAATCTTTTAGGTGCATAAGTGATTTTAGGATCTAAGTACAATTTAAGAACAATGACATGCATCTAATTTGAATATGTTACTGTCGTGGTTTAGCCCCAGTCAGCAACCAAGCCCCACCCAGCCGCTCGCTCACCCGCCCCTGGTGGGATGGGGGAAAGAATCAGAAGGGTAAAAGTGAGAAAACTCGTGAGTTGAGATAGACAGTTTAATAGGCAAAGCAAAAGCCACATATGCAAGCAAAGCAAAACAAGGAATTCATCCATTGCTTCCCATGGGCAGGCAGGTGTTCCACCATCTCCAGGAAAGCAGGGCTCCATCACGCGTAACGGTTACTTGGGAAGAAAAATGCCATCACTCCCAGTGTCATCCCTTCCTCCTTTTTCCCCCAGCTTTATATACTGAGCATGACATCATATGGTGTGGGATATCCCTTTGGTCAGTTGGGGTCAGCTGTCCCGGCTGTGTCCCCTCCCAGCTTCTTGTGCACCCGGCACAGCATGGGGAGCTGAAAAAGTCCTTGACTAGTGTAAGTGCTACTTAGCAACAACTAAAACATCTCCGCATTATCACCACTCTTTCCAGCACAGATCCAAAACACAGCCCCATACCGGCTACTATGAAGAAAATTAACTCTATCCCAGCTGAAACCAGGACAATTACACAGACAATATGAGAAACAGGCCTGAGGACTAAACTGTGACAGTTGCAAGGAGTAAGATGATGGCTTCAATGGGGCAATACTTACCCTATACTTACTACTGAAGAGTCGGCAAAGCTGGTATTTGGAAATAATGATAATGTGATATAAACCCATTATCTAATGCGATAGTTGCACAATATTTAACATAACTTCTAACAAAGCTTACAAAATGAAGGGTGTCTTCTGAAGATATTCTGGAGGTTTTTCCTGACATTCAAGCATCCAGCAAATCCAAGATGGTGTAATCACTGGACTACATAATCGGTGAAATCAAAGTGGGATTGGTGTTAACCTGATCTTGAAATATTTTGTGTCAGAGGCACATTTGTAAGAGAGAGACGAGGTGCAAATTATTTTTTTTATTTTTGTTTGCTACAAGAGAAAATTTCTGAAGTGTTAGGAAACTTAAAGACTTGCAAAATTTCTCTTTCGCAGAAATTTTCTGTTTTCACAACTGCTGTGTTCTTTATTTTTTTTTCCTTTTTTTCTTTTAAAGTGAGTCATCATAGATTCCTGAAGTATTTCTTTCAAAACAGCCCCTGAGCTGGGGTGACCAGTGTCATTTGCAGAACACTGCTCATTTCCATGTCAGTAAGAATCGGCATACATATGAGTCACCAAATGTCTATAGCACAGCAAATTTCTGCAACAGCAGATAATAGTCAAAGGCTTTCAGGAGCCACATAGGAAAAAATAATAACAGTGAATGAATCTTTGTAATGAATCTAGTTGTTCTGCTTTGAGCTCNCCTAACATCCTTCAGATCCCAAAACAAAAAAGATCCAACCCCCCAAAAAAAAAGAAGTGCTAAATGGCTTTTTCAGTGACCGTTTTGGCACTATTACGTCTTCTCTGCACTCCTTAGGAGAGCTTTTACCTTTAATTTTGGTGTATCCTGCTGTGGCCATGCTATTACTTAGCTATGACAAGAGTTTTAAAATTACAAACATGTGGGGCTAGGATTGCTGCATTTTGCTTTAGCCTTTCAAAGTGGCTTGTTGATGTTAATATACAGCACCCCTGCTGTGCTTTTTTTCTTATTCTGACTTTCTTTTTTGTTACATTTTGCATGTGGAGCCTGAGTGATTAATATTTCATCAGTTCTTCAGTGCAGCATGACACAAGATGTGCTGCCTTTGGGTTTTCTTGAGCTCTGTTGCCACTGAATTGTGACTAATAGCTGGAGCTGGACCTCTAATGGTTTCATGGGATCACCATCAAATAGAAACAAACAACTGTTTGCCACATCATTAATCTATAAGAAGTTAATTAAATACTTTCCTCTGCATTATAAACATGTTACCTTCTCTACAGTAGTAGAAGGTAAAGAATTAGTAGTAGAGGCAGTAGAGATAGTGAGTACTGATCATGTATACCACTGACTGGTCTTAATTCAATGATTAATGTAAAATTCAATATACAATAGCATAGTATCATTAGTAAAGTGATTTGTTGCAAA
>VZTV01074327.1:1711-11936 GCA_013400875.1 Anhinga rufa | reverse complement strand
CTTTGGCAATGTATGTTTCTGCTACACGTTGCAATGAAGGTATGCGTATTTTTTAGAGCAACTCTTATTAGCAATAAAGATTATACACAAGCAGGAGTTTAGAGCAAAATCTGGAAGTGTGGATTTTAGACACAACCGTCTACCACTTAATACACGGGGTGAACGCTTGGGGTGCAAAGATCTTGTGTTGGCTTTTTTTGAGTCGAAATTAATCCTGTGTTATTGGCAGACTTGTACGCAGTAAAAGCTAATGATTCCCAAATATGAAAAATGAAGTTATAAATAGGAATTTTTCTTGCTGTGGTTTAAATTCTAGTCCATGCCCTAGTCATTATTGACCTGGAGAGTGATGCTGCTGTTAGTTATGTAAGGGGCACACCTTGGATGTTTTGTCTTGGTGCCAGTTCTTCTGAAAATGTGGGTGCTTAATCAGGTCCTTAGATAGAAAATCCATTCAATAGCCAGAAAAATCTGGTTTTATCATCAACAGAAATGGTCTAGTTAAAACACACTTTTTTAATTCCAATAAATCTTTAGTCTCTTACCTTCTTTTGACCTCCTAAGAAAACTGATGAAGGGATTCTACAGCAATACTACGGTAGCTGATAATTTAAGAGAATGTCTTTATTTTCTGTGGAGCCTACTTCTGACAATATTCAGAACGGGTGGCCCTGTGGTTCAGATCAATAGATATTTTCTTTTAGTGCTGATTTAGCTTTGACTGGAAAGGAAAGCAATTAAGTCAAGCGTGGAGAATTTGTAAGTGTGCATATATGTATTCATGGAGATGGCAGTTAGATGACCCACTTTTCATGATCGTATTGAAATAGTAACATGTTTCAAGTAAATATCAAATGCTATCCAAACAGTTACCATAGCAATGATAAAGAAAGTTAATTTCAGTCAATCAAATGAATATTCAGTTGATCCAGTTAATTTCCACAAAGGTATTGTACACTCATTTCATATCAGCAGTTGATGATAATTCAAGCACAGATTTTCTACAGTTGGCCAACAATTTTTTTTCTTCTTCTTTAAAGAATTTGTTGTGAAAATACCATTGTTGAACATTGGCCAATTGCACTGTTCCTTTAAGACAGTGTTCAATATTTATTATTCTCCTGTATCTTTGTGAAGATAGATATCCAAGTCAGTGGGAAGAGAACTCTCTAAGAATCCTGCTTAGGGAAGAGTTATGGCCTGACCTCGTTTCTTCAGAGGGAAGCAACAGCACAGGACGGACTCAATTTGCAGTTGAGCATCTCCCTGTTTTCTAATGTTTGAGAATACTGTCATGTACAGATAAATGGACAAATTGTAATTGATTTGCTCAAGATTTCCCTGGAAACTTCCTGTATAATCTTGGTTACGCTTCTATTCTTAAGCTTGCATATTCATCTTCCTTGTGAAATGTATAGCTCGCGCATGCTACGTGGATTTAAATATCCTCTGTCGAGAATAACAACAGTGCCTGCAAGCATAATGTGTCAGAGATGGCAAGAAGATGGATCTGCCATCTATGGAGTTTTTGCTCCCCCACCCACCCAAATCTTTCCTGGCCATTATTCTATTACTACAGGATGATAATGAACAAGGTGTTTGGCCAGGAATTTTGTTATTCCACAGTGCTGCTGTCCCACAGTGATATATCTGCTTTTTTCCCTTGTCTTATTTAAAGATCTTAAGCATCCGAAATTGTTAACCCAACCAGCACCTACTACCAAAGTTTCACAGAAAACTGACTGAAATGGAGTGGTTGTGTTCAGTTATATGTTTATTTCAGAACGCAAAAAAAAAAATAAATGGTGCTTTCAGTATAGTTTTAAACACAATTTGTCCAAAACCCTGGTGCTCTTTTATACAGGTTGCTCTTCTTCATTCTCTTGATTATTCTGGTCCATGTAAAAGGATGAAATTTCTCAGAGCCAAAAAGAAAATAAGATCCAAGTCTGATGTCAGCCAGAGTCCAGCAGCCAATAGACTGTTCGCAAAGCTCTCTTGCAACAGTGAATAATGTATACATTTTTAAGGGCAAAGGGCATGTGTTTATGGAATTAAAGCAGTAGGCTACAACTATTGCAATTATAGCTTAAAGTCAAGGTCTTGCTTTTTCCAGGATCTACAGTAGTGTTCAGTAATTCAGGGTTATGCAAATCATCGTTGGGTCTTGGCTTGCATTTACATTAAGCTAGTAGAAAACAGTAATAAGATTGGGATTTGATTCAGTTTTGGGGCTTTTTTTTTTTTCTTTCTTTTGTTGTCTGTTTTATAATAGAAAATCTTACGGAGCTTTAGAACAAGAAGCTGTATTATATTGAAACCCATTTGGCAGCACTTCAGTTTTCTCTTATGCACTTCAGGATTCCTAAAAGGGCCAAGTGTGTCCTGGTAAGGCACCAGTCCTGTGGTGATCTCATATGATGATGAATCTATGCCTGTAAACTTGATGATTACATTCTCTCTGAATTACTTCAGTTCTTAATGTTTAAATAACGTTCAGTTCTTGTGCTTAGAAGCACTAAGTGATTATTGACTAGCCCTGTCTCACCTGAAAGCCCAGAAATGTAGGTCTTAATGAAATAAAGAAAGATAACTCATGAACTCCAGCAGACTGAAGGATCTTTGCTTGAGAAGCCACAGCTGGAAGGCAGGACCACTTTGAGGGGTGTCCTTGAAGATAACACAAGGGATAAAGAGGTGCTGTTAACTGAGAAAGTAATAAGTTCTTTATTTTTCCCGCCCCCCCACTTTGAGCTGCACAGGTGTTGAGAAAGAAAGGCACAAGCTTGCTGAAGTATCACCATGTATTACTATACTTCTTTAAAAACTATGGATTTTGTTAATGGTTGCTACTAATGATAAACGTTTATTTCTGCTTTTAAAAGGAATGCCATTGCTGCTGTCTTCAAAATGTCCTTGAGTACATTTTTAGTGTGACTTTAATCAAATGTCATTTTAACTCTAGTCCTATTCTGCAAATCTCTAGTGAAATTCTATTAATTTTCAATTAAACTTCAAGTAAACTAATTAGCATTTTCATTTCTATAGAGCAACAAAGGCAGAATCTGTAATGAGTCTATCCAGTTGTTCACAGAGGAATAAATGGTCTGGATGGATTTCTCCAGTGTATCTTTCTGGGAAACTTTGTCAAGTATATTACTTTTATCATTTTCTCCTCTGCTTTAGGCTCCAAATTAGATTTCTTGTGGTATACAAAACTGTATTCATCCACTTCTTTCCCTAAGCTGTATTCCAGCATTCTTTCTGTCTTCATTGCAAATCTTTAATATTGCATCAGTGTGTTTTTTTGCCAAAGTCAAAATGGTGTCTAGCTGAGGCAGACACTGTAAAACCCTTGTCCTGAACAACTTCAGAACCTCAGTTTGACAGAGGGCAGGAGAAGAAATTGTATCTTTTCATTCTAAATATGTGAATAGAAGTGTCTGAATTACCTCACAGCTGGAAACAGACTTAGATACAGATTGTTTCTGTCTCCATCCAGTATTTCATCCTCTCTTCCATTTTCTCTTATTACTACCTCCTCCTCACAGACAGACGTGATCCTTGCCCTGAAGAGCTTCATTATAAAGAATATATAGTCCCTGAGAGGGAATCCTGGAGTTCTTCCAGGGTGGGTATGGTATCATAAACTTTCATCATTACTTGAAGCTTGCAGCTGTCTGTAGTGGTCTGTCTCTCCTTTAATGTTGTGCTAATCTAATTGCTGGGTGCTGCAGTCCCCTACCCTTGCTTGTGCCCGCTCCAGTGCTTCTCTGACCCTGTGTGGAGCTGTTGTAGGTCAGTAAGCTCAGCAGAAAGCTTTTTTGGTTGGGTTAGTTTTGTGCTAGGTTAGCTGGATGAAACAGATCCTCTTAAGCTGCTATGGAACTGTGGCTCAAATCTGCATTGTAGCCAAGCTGTAGTTATGCTGATCTCTTCCGATATCATTTAAACTTGAAAGTGTTGAGAGACTCATCCTGGCTAAGTTTTATACCGAACATAAACACTTGAGTCAAGAAGCTGGGCTGCTGCAGTTCCCTTGCTAGCTGAGAGAGGACTCTGATCTCTGAGGGACGCTTAGAGCACCTCAGGTAGTACCTACTGTCAAATCCTAATGACAGAGCTAGTCTTACTGAGCGAAGAGAATATCCAGGGAGCTCAGCCACCTAATTCAAATAATAAAGTTACTTCTGCTTATACTAAAGAGATTTACCTCAACCAAATAGAAACCAGACAGCCCTGGGCTTGCAGAAGCATAAGCAGCTTGGAGCACTCACCATGACCACAGAAAAGGAGCCCATCTCTCACGTAGCTGGCACTGTTTAAGCCAGCGATATACCAAAAACATTAATTTCTGGCCCTGCCTTCAAGGATGCCTTAGTTTCAAAGGAAACCAAAGGTTTTGCTTTTAACCAAAACCAGCCTTAGTCTCTGTAAAATCCCCGCCTTGGTGACGTCTTCTTGCCTCCTGCACCAGTGCTCTGCAGGCACAGCACCACCCCAGAGCACCCTTCCTGCACAGGAGCCCCTCAAAGAGATTATTTTTGGCTGGGTGTGTTTTCTCCCCCTGCTGACTGTGTGGGAATAACACTTTCCATGCTGTTGTCCTCTTTGCCAGACAGTGGTGCCCACAGGTCACCCTTGCCTCAAAGAGCCAGCTTTGGCTTGTAAACACCTTACTCTGTTGCTTTTGTGTTATTTTCCTGGTTATATGAATGAAGGGGGTTTCTCCAGCCGTCAGAAAAGTGTGAGTACACAACGTAGGCTTTTGTAAGAAAGCTGTTATCTCCAGCAGAAGCTGACACAGAACACGTTTGCCTCCATAATTCAGATGCTTCAAGGCAGTGTGCAGTGTTCAGAAACAGCTGTGTCTCAAGACAAATCCCTAATTAAGGAAGCCCTGACTGTTTTCCAATGCATTCATGAGTTGGGAAGGGGAGAAGAAATAGCGTTGGGTATGTTTTGACAGGATTTACAAATACATGCCCAGAGCACCTCTGCTGCGTTATCTGTTGCTTTAGCGCGTCAGACCACCCGCGGTGGGATTTCTGCATCCGCTGCTAGATGTAATGCCTGACAGCGTGCGCATCTAATGCACGAACGAGCCTTGTTCACCTGAAGAATGGACAAAGGGTTAAGTTACCAGAGTGAAAAATTGGGAAGCCTCGCGGCTGGAGCTGGGTGTAGCGCGGGAGACAGGAGCTCCCATGGCAGCTGTGTGGGACGCAGGCGCCTTCCCTGTGGTAAAGGCTGGTGGCTTGGGCTGCTCTCGCTTCGCTTGGCTGTGTGGTTTATATTTGATGAGGGTAAATAAATCCCTTTTCTGTGAGGAGCTGCTGCTCCTGCAGAAAGCCCGGCTGTCATGCTGAGGAGCTGCTGCGCCGTGCGGGGCCTTCGTCGGGTTCTGCTTCGACCTCCGCGGGACAGTTGGTGGCAGCACCTGAACAGGAGAGAAGAAACCTGCGAACGGTATTTAATTCCTACCGCCTGAGCCCAGAGCAGTGCCCTTCCAGCAGAAAGGGGACTAGCAGGGGTTGGGTGGCGGGGCTGGCCTGGGTGCGGGAGGCCCGAGCTGGTGGCAGCTGGCCCAAGAGGCAAAATGGAGGCGCTCCCCATGGCAGCTCTTGGGGAACAACGGGTCCGGACGGGTCAGGGGACACGCGAGGAGACGCTGGAGGCGAGGAGGAGGCAGGAGCGGAGATACCCGAGGGAGGCACTCAGGGTGCGGCGTTGGGAGTGAAGCTGAGGTGTTTCCTCCAAGCGCTTGCTTCTTGGTTGTCTTTATTTCTCAGTACCACAGCCAGTAATTAAAAGTTTATGCTAATTGGCAGTAAATTAAGTGACATTCCCTGGTTCGAGACAGTTTTTGCCTGTGACACTAGGCTTAGATCCAAAGATGGGAAAAAAAAAAATGCGGTGCCAAATACCCCTGTGAGACTTTACTATTTGCAGGTGTAAAGATGAAGTTTTCAAAAGCTCCTAAACAAGTCTCTGTGGGATGTGCTTAAGGCGCTCATCGCTTCAAAAATTTTATTTGTCTATGCTAGGAAGAACCTAAATACTCATAAACAGCAAAATGTTTGTGTCTCAGGAGAAGTCCTCACTGTTACGATGAGCCAGGCTGTAATTGAAAGGAATGGCTTTTTACTGACATATCATTTAGCCCTTTCTCATTACAGCCCATGCAGACCAGTTAAAAGTGGCCATAACGTGTAGAAACAGGATAAATCATGTTAAAGTAAACAGAACAAAAAAAGAAGTGTGTGTTTGGGCAAGAGGAAGGGGTTTTTACAATACTGTTTTGCTATTTAAGGGAAGAACAATGGGGAGGAGAAAATCCGGACTTCCTTTTACTGTTCTTAATAACATATTGGGAGATAAAATGATGTAATCCAGCCAAGAGGTTAGGCGGATTACCAGAGGAAACACAGCAATTGGTTGGCCAGGTGTCTGGCTTGAAGCTTGAAAATAAAAACCGGAGAGTAATGAAAACACTAGACTGAGCCTTTCTGATATCCAAGGCAAAAGGATGCACCAAAATGGGAAGCGGCGTGTGGCAGTGGCACATGCGCTCGGGTGTTGATTGCTAATGAGCCAGCAGTCACCGATTCCACATGCTGTAAGTGAAAATCTTCCTGCTCAGCACCTATGCCCTGGGGCAGGCATCCAAATGACATGTGAGTGGGCAACATGACAATTAGTGAGCTATTCTAGGCAGGTAATATGTGCTGAGCATAATAAAATCGAAGCCATGTCTTGGAGGTTACGTGGGTCTGACTCCATTCCTGAGGTAGTATTTCAGTTCTAAGGTATCAATCAAAACACTTAAAAATTTCTTTCTACTGTTATCGAAACTATTAAGTAACCTGATGAGACAAAAGGTAGAACGTGTCGAGCTAAAGGTTGAGGTTTTAAGGAAAGTAGTTCTGCTTTTCATATTACTTTTGCCCACATAACTGCGTTAGTCTAAGTTTAGTCTCACTGAAGTCAAAGACTCCTGAGTTATGCCACTGTGAATGCGAACAGCATCCTTTTTTTAAGAAAGAAGTTCTATGCAAATCCTTTTTAATTTTCTTTTGACTTTTGGGGTTTATTTTTTTCACCAAAAAGGCCTATGCAAGGTTGTTAATGCTACAGGTTATAAGATTGACCTTATGTTTGGTAGAAAGCCATTCTCAATTATAAATTACTTTTGGGTGACATTTCATCATATGGTACAGGTTAAGCTTGAAATAAGTTAGGTTTGGTTTTGTTTCTTTTTGTTTGTTTGTTTGCTTAGGATTCCTAAGCACTTTCTGCCTGACAAGTCTTAGTTGTGACAAACAGAAAGCTATTTTCTATGATCCTAAGGAATTTCTGATATTGATATAATAATTTTTGATATTGATATAATAAAATTTCATATGAATTTTTAATATTAATGTTTCCATTGTTTTAATAATAATATAGTATGTGATATTATGTTGTGTGATCTGAAAATATGGAAGTTGAGCAGGGAAAATTGGGACAATCCTAAGGTGTTCTTTTATACTTACTTTTGGGGTTACATTCTAAGGGTTTGGAAATAAGAGAAAAGTCTTTGGTTTAGATCTTAAGTAAACAGTTATCACATCTAGGTGCATTTCAGTGCTGCCCCTGAGATCTTGATTCTCCTGACTTGTCTCTAGTTCGCTCATTTTTATTAGAGTGGAGTTGGCTCAGGATGCTCCGCTTTGGCTGTGGTAACAATTCATGCTCATTTTGTCCTGCAGTAGGTGTCGACAGAAGGTGCATCATAGGAGAGGGCTGGGCTCTGGGTGGCTTTTGCATTTTAGCAGCTGAGCCAACATGCCTTATGTTTTAGATTATCTAGATAGTGAAGCGTTTTAAAATTATGGCCTTGAGCAGACTAACAGCATTGCTGTAACCTCTGGTATTTGGAACTATTGATAATAATAATAATTTGGGAGTCACTGTGTGGTCCCCTGATGAAAGTGAATGTGTAATTAGATATTTCAATTAATTATGTTGCACTTGACTTAACTGAGATGCCAAAAGGCTAAATGAGTCCCCCAGGGGCTCGTGACAAGTTGGTGGCAGAGCTGGAAATAAAATGTAAATATCTTCACTTCCATGCCTTCCCTTAGCTATAGACAAAGCTGGTAATTGCTCTTACTTTACCTTTTTTTAAAGGAGGGGCCATGTGCTCCAAAATGCAGGCTAGGCAAAATGCCAAGCCTTGAAACAGAAAAACTTTGCATAAGCAGTATTTGCTTTAGGTTGTCCTCAGTGTTCTTCTGTCTGTCTCCCACAGACTGAGAGGGGATGTTTTTGAGTGGAAAATGTACGGTGCGGTCAAAGAACTGAAGAGCCTACCGAGAGCTCTGTTTGCAAATTCTTTGTTGAAGGTAAGCTGTATAAACACATTCCTGTAAATCAATTTAATTTATATAATTGAGGTGACAAATTAGAGAAAACAACCTAGTGACAAACTATTGTAATTATAGAAAATCAGCCCGTCAACTAATTGAAGTAACAATCTATCAACAAAATTTATATATTTAAATACCATGCTACATACAGTAATTACAAGGGTAAAGCTGGTGAAATGGCTTCCTTTTACAAGGGGTAAAAAAATAAGTGGAAGTCTGAACTTTTTAAGGCTCTGGTTTTGGAAGTTGTGTAAAGGTAGGTTTGTGTCATGCTTTTGTTGCTGCTTAAAGCGGTCAGCTGTAGACAGAAACGCTTTGAATATTGGCTAAATCTTGGGAGCAGTGAACTCTCTGGAAAGGAATTTTTATTTTCTTTGTAGTCCAGTAAGAATTCTTGTGACGTGAGTCTTAATAGGTTGTGACAAGTGTATCTTATGTTGATGTGCAGTGTTTTTCCCCAGAGGTACTTGAATACTATTTTCTGAGCAGCAGTAATCATAGGTAATTATTATTAAAATTGGTCAGTTATTAATTATTACTATAATCAATGATTTTGAGTAAATAAGCTCTTAATTTGCATTCATGCAGAGGTTTTTTTTGTGCTTATCCCTAACACAAGGAAAAATGAGCAGGAGCTTAGCTATAGTTATTTTTGACGTAGTGTATAATTATGTCTATAATTCCATTTAGTACAGTGGAAATGCAGTAAATGAGACTAAGAATATGCATGACTTCCCTTGTACAAGTATCCCAGCCTTCTGACATGGCCATGGTAACTGGAGTGTAAGAGACAGTTTTTACTCTTCCAGGCTTGTGCCCTGCTCTACAAGCAGGCCTGTTGAGAACTTAAGCTAATTTGCACAATAAACAGCATTGCTGATTTAAGTAAGGATGGAAAAGTGAAGGAAGAACACTGCTACTTCACTTTTGGGCTGCAAAGCATTTCTCCATGGGAATGCTGGGGAAGAAACACCCCTTGCTGCAATGTTAACAGAAACTGTGACGCTAATAATGCTCCATGTAAACACTTTGCAAAAAGCTGATGGTATAAACAGCAGAGAAGTAAAAAAAGCATGCGGGGACTTGTTCAGGTTCCAAGCAGCTAGAATTTTTATCATCTTTACAACACATACCAAGATAGTATCAAAGACAATGCCAAGACACAGTCACCATGATAAAGCATTTACACACATGTTCTTTTCTTGAAAAACAGTAAGAAAGAGAGAAGAGATTATGAACTTCAAAGAGCTGCCTTTAAGCTAGGAATATTTATACGCAAGCTGTCAGAAAACTATTTGTCCCTTGCTAACGCAGGAACAATCTTCACTTGAGCCAAATCTCTAAATAAAAGCCAGAGCAATAGGCAGCCTTGAAACTTTGCTTTGAGTTTTGGCAATTAGACAGTTGGGATGGCACTCCTGTCAAACACCATTAATGCAGTAAATATATGCATGTGTGCAACAGTCGTTTCAGATTCTGCAATGCTGGTGGTACATTGGCTTTGTAAATACACACATCTCGGCTACAAGCACCGATTACTGAAGTTGTTTTGAAAGCCCTCAGAGAAGCACAGGTGATCTGAGGTGGGTAATTCCCTAGGTGTTTCCCAATTCTTCTTCATGAAATTGCCATTGAGTGAAAGAAAGGCTAGCAAATTGAAGGCTGGGATGGATGATGTCATTCTTCCCTCACCAAGGGAGAGCAATTAGGAGGAATTCAGTGGGTGGCCCAGACTAGGGTGGTGGTGGATCAGATCAGAAGGGTAGCTTCAGAGTGGTGTTCAGCCCCAGCCTATGTGTCACACTGGTGCCTCT
>VZTV01074325.1:2137-13283 GCA_013400875.1 Anhinga rufa | reverse complement strand
CAATCTGACATGTACACCACCAGTCAATCATTGGCACTTTTATCTGTACAGATGTCCTTTATTCTACCTGTCTCTCTTCATCTGTGTTTCCATTGTTCAGAATCAGTGTTATCCCAATGTTTCAAATAATAAAACCATGCAGTCAATTAGAATCATAAACACATACAAAAATTTAGTTTCTGTCTTTGCTTTTTGTGTTATCCAATAGTGGTCTTACCCTACAAATAAACCTGGTATTTTGTTCTTAAAACTGTCAGGTAACATCTTAAACAACATATGGAAATTGTAAGTATTCTGCAAAGACTGCAGGAAAGAGAAAGACAGAGAGAAAGAGAGAAACAGTAAAATTCCATCATCTCCAGTAAATTTTTTAATGTAATCAATGGGTTTGCAGGTGATTCATTAAAAAAAAATAATGATATGTTTAATCACTAAATGATATCTATTTGTAATGATGAAGTGATTTTATTGTCATCTAAAGGCCAGAGATATACCTAAGACACATCAAACATAAGGTGTATAGCTACCTAGTTTCTGCCAATTCTCCTGGGTTTTAGAAAGCCAGAAGTTTTAGAGACAGTGAAGCTGCCAATTGGTGAGAAGACTTATTATTTACCCATTTTTGTGCTACTGAGTAATACTAACATATTAATGTCTGAAAACACTGACAGTCGTATACCATCATAATTTTCATGGGTTTTGTTTCAATTATGGGTACTAAACCATTGGGATGTTCAAACTGTAAGCTTGATGTCTGCGTTTTAAACCATTAATGTGTTTTGCATACCTATATATCAAATGAAAGATTTCAAAGGAGTAACTTTTACTGATAAGTAACAGGCTAAAATGGTCAAGAAAAAAAACCAAAGCCAAAACCATTGCCAGTATGATGTTACTACACTGGGCATTTTCTTGGGTATAGCATTTCTCTAAGCAGGATCCAATTTTTACAGAGCTCACAGAAATCCAGTTAGCAGAGGCATTTTAAAGAAAAATCAATCTTATTGCAAGAATTTTTCCAGGCAAAAATCTCTAACTGTAATGTCAAGTAGGAAATAAGTTACTTTATATGCCATCATTTGGTTTCCCTCCTTATGCCTTGCTTTGTTCTTCTTTTCCTATACATCTGTACTAGTCATCTTGTGAACTCTAGTGTCTCAAAGCATTTTTAAACCAGTGAACAAAGGGAATAAATTCAGGAAGAATGAAGGAGGGAAAAAGAAACCTCTGACCTGGTATTACCAAAAAATAAACAAACAAAAAAAAGACACTAAGATGAAAACAAAATAGTGCCATGGATTTACATATGGGGTTTTGATGGAAACTAGGGCTGGGTTTTAAATCAAAACTCACCATCTCAAAACCACTTCTTTTCATCCGCCTGCAGGACTTGAGGTAAGTACGTATGCGTTTTCTGGCACGCTCTTGATACTCAGGGAATTGTCGCCTGCATGAGTCAATGATAGCCTGGATCTTTTCTTTGGGCTGCTTAGAGATTGGGACCATTCGGTCCAAGTTTTCATCTACAAACAGCCTGACAAACATCTGTTGGCAAGAGGGAGACAGAGGNGGCTGAGCTGAAAGAGGCCTTCTTCTGTCATAATAATCAGCCAAACTGCTACCAGCCCAGACCTTACGGCAGTCATCCCAGCAGGGACATCATGATAATGTATTTTAGCGAGCAGGGAAGTAACACAGGAGACAAGTAACAATTGCTGTTTAGAGTTACACATTTAAAAAAAAAAAAAAGACAAGAAAAGAATAGTCTATAGGATACAGAACTTGTGAGATAAACCAGAACAGATTGTGAAAATAGGCACTACTTAAGTTTCATTATTAACAATAAGCTGTGATTGCTAATCGTTTTATTGAACTGACTCTCACTTTTTCTTTGTTTGAACAATTGCTTGTGTTTTCATGCATAATTACATACATTGGGAAAGCAATAAAGAACAGCTGACCACCAGAATGGTCTTCCGATAAACTAGCTACAGCCCCTTTCCATTCAATGGGTGAACATGCACATACGCACATCCACATCCACACACACGGGCACACAGGCACACATACAGAACAGAGTTTGTTTTCCTCACTGGTAAAGATGGCACTCTGCCTTAAAATTCTAAATAAAACACAGAAAATCTGTCGTCTGTTGGCAAGAGTTTAATGTGCATTAAAATAATAATTTAAATAAATCCTGCAAATTAAATTAATGTGCCTTTAATATTGTCAAACTTACCCATAAATAACAATGTAAAAGGAATAGTAGAAGTAAACAAGACAGCAAGTGCAAGAGGACTTACATTAAAAGCTTTCAGTCGCTCAGCTTCTACTCCATCTGATTCATTAACCTTCTCAGGATCTTCCTGCTCATCATGGTCATCTTCATCCTCATCTCCTCGATTCAGAGACAGATCTTCAGCACCTCTGCCTACACTCTCGTTCTTGCCAGAGTCATAGCTTGAATAGCTATGTGCAGGGGACTGAAAATAGACAAAAAAGAATATGTTTGTAAAATTTCACCATGGAAATAAGGTCTACTCATCAAAAATACTTTATAAATATTTAAAGAATTCCATTATGTCTTTTTATTCTTTGTTCAACACAAAGTGCTCATAATCCTTGTAAGAGCGAACAATTCACAATAGTATTCATTTCAGTACTTTAAAAAAATGTGACCAGCTGCAAATTCAGTAAATCAATTAACAAATTAATTACCTCTGATAATTACAGTTAACACGAGATCTTTGCCATACAGCCTTGTTTAAGTACTACATACAGAAGTTTCTTACAAATACCAACTTCTTTGTATTAGCCAAGATGTAAGTAAGAGGCAGCTGATTTGCACAAAACTCTAAAAGATTAAAAATTACACATTTTAAGGCAAAGAGGATTTAAGCAGGAAACACTGATATTCATCCAATCAATATGAAATATTGTCAAGAGCTGCAATAAGTTATTCAAAACATGGAGATGATTCAAAACATAGAGATGATTATGTTCTAGTTTCACTAGCAAAACCCCAGAATAAATTAGAGATGTGTAGGTCTGTTAACATTTTGAAGGCTCTTCTGAGAATCATATAGTAAAACCATTTTCTCTTTGCATATCAGCATTCAGAGCTTTCCCCTGAGCAGAAATTCAGCTTGCTGGATAAAACAGATGACCATCTCATTAAAGTGTATCCACTTGTAGGACCAAAAAGTTTTCAATTACCAAAAGTCAATTCTGTGCATTTTTCTTTGCAATATCAAGACTTCAGTTACCTGTTTCCTCTGCATACACTTCAAACTGCAGACCACAAAAAGACATCAGTAATAAAAAGCCTTCTACAACTTAACACTTTAAGATCAGAGCTTTCTCCCAGTCACACAAAGTATTAGAGGGTACCTTCACCGGAACCATCACATTCACATTTAGGTAACTCAGAGCACAATTTTACTTATATAATATTTTAATCCTGTGATATTTCAATATTTTCTCTCTTGCTTCAGAGCATACTGTAGTCTGTTAACTTCAGAGAGTCCTGAATCAGGTGCTACATGATGAACTTCACATACATGCTCTTTTAGGTGTCTCCTGCCTAAATGTAACTAGAAGTCAGGAGTGTAATGCCTCAATCAAAAATACATTTCAAATACTTAAAACTGCATGCCTTGATCTACATTCTGAGCTTCCTAAAATTGTCTTTATTTCAGGGTGTTTTCACTAATCACAGAATGTAGCTGGGCAGTGAGGTAGGAGGGAAAGGCCAACGAAAACCATTCATCTTTAAGGTATACTTCTTGCTTTATATTCTTACTCCACCTTCTTTTTTTCTTTCCCTATTTTCATTTCCATCTTATGTTGGTCCTCTCTACACCATCAGTTTTGGAGTCACTCCCATACATTTCCTTGCCTTGCCTTACAGCACTCACACTCCAAGCCTTCCTTCCTTCTATTCTCCCCAGACCATATTCTCAGAGTACAAATCCCCTGAAGTTCCACTTTTTAATTCCTAATGCTCCTAACATCAGATCTTGCTGCCTCTCATCCCCTTCCTTGAGTCTCTTCACTCTCTAGACCACTCTCCATTCCCTTCCCTAGACTCTTATAGCAGACATAGGGAAAATCAGGAAACATCGAAAGAAAACAGAAGAATCAGCCTCTGGATACAAACACCTTCAGCAAGTAGCAAGCTCAGCATCACCTCTTCTCTTGCTACAGCCTATGACTGCACAGTTATGGGTCAAGAAAGTAGCCAGGGTTCAGGATGGCAGATGTGAGATGGCATGGGAAGATAAGACTAGGGAGAGCAGCAAAAAGCCCTGTTCCTTTTCTTGACATACTGATACCTTGTTCTGGAAAGATACTGAATATCTACATTGCTGACCATTCAGATAACTCTTCCTTGCAGGAGGTGTTGAATCCATTGAATTATCAGGCTCCAGAAGAATATGGTTCCATCCTGATAGGAGATGATGGTTGTAACTTACCGGAGTGTCTATCATATGTAAGCAACAGCATTTAACCTGGCCAATAGCTGCAGCCTGATAGCCTGCTATGAAGGAATACAAAAAGTGATTTTCCTTGATCCTGAAGAGATTCCCAGAAGAAAATTTTTAAAAAAGAAAGTTACAATTAATTAATTGTTACAATTATTTTAATTGTGTTCAAGTGCTATGTAGTAGAAGATCTGACCTAGACTGCAAGACTTGTTCTTTTGTACTTCTTCGTTTCACCTCATTCTACAGCTATACAGTATGCGGAGGGCTTCTAGATAATCAATCAAAAAGCCATTTCATGTGCTAGGTGCCCTATAAAGCTATGGAAGCTACTGCCCTGAAGAACCATAATGTCTGAAAGCCTTGTTCTGCAAACACTTGATTTCGCATGAGTCATTTCATCAGACTAAATCCAATTAGACTACTCATGTGCATAAAGTTAAACAGATGCAAAACTGATCTCAGTATGTACATATGTTTGGGCTGGATGCCAGGATCATAAATTATGCACCAGGATTGAGATTTGCTTTTGTGAAGGAAAGGAATTCAGGCCAAAATGGATTAGCTATGTCTCTCAAAAATGGAATAGTAGTTTTTTTTTAAAGAAAGCATTGCACAGAGAGCCTTGTCCAACATCTTCTCCAAAATATTTATTTCAAAAACAACTTTAGCATCTTAGATGAACCGTGGAGAATAACATACTCTGAGAAAGTTGCATGCCGCAAATCCATATTTACTCATCATGGATTTGAAAACTGTGTACAGTACTAGGAAAAAAAGGTGGTTTTTTTTCCTAGCTGTTGCATTGGCAAACTGAGGGAAAAGGTTACAAAAGCTCAGTTAAGAATAAAATTTCTACCTTTTTGTATTTCTACACAGATAACATTGAGTCAGAGAAGGAACAGACTCTTTGTGTCACTTGTGTTGACTGCAGTTGTGCAAAAGCTGATAAGCATTTTCTTTTGGTACTCTATTAAGCAGCTGCAGTGCTAAACAAACTTGGACAGCAGAGGACAACTTTTCCCTAGTACATGTTCCCCAATTTTAGGTCTTGCACTGTCCTTTCAAAAGGCTGTTCCCACCTTTGCCAGACAGGAACCTGCTCATTCAGATTCCTGTACACCCCTTGGCACATACATTTTTATGGTCCTACAGTGAACTAGACTGGAGAAGTGATCTTGGTTAAAATGTTTTCGGTTTGGTCTTTTTAAGACCGGGAGCAGTTCTTGGCCCCAGTTCACCACCTGAAAGCAGGTTGGGGATGGTGATTCTGCCCCTCTGCTCCGCTCTGGTGAGACCCCACCTGAAGTACTGCATCCAGCCCTGGAGCCCCCAACACAGAAAGGACATGGACCTGCTGGAGCGGGTCCAGAGGAGGGCCACGAAGACGATGAGGGGGCTGGAGCACCTCTCCTATGAAGACAGGCTGAGAGAGTTGGGGTTGTTCAGCCTGGAGAAGAGAAGGCTGCAGGGAGACCTTATTACAGCCTTCCAGTACTTAAAGGGGGACTATAGGAAAGATGGGGAAGATCTCTTTAGCAAGGCCTGTTGTGGCAGGACAAGGGGTAATGGTTTTAAACTAAAGGAAGGTAGGTTTAGACTGGATATAAGGAAGAAATTTTTTACAATGAGGGTGGTGAGACACTGGCACAGGTTGCCCATAGAAATGGTAGATGCCCCATCCCTAGAAACATTCAAGGTCAGGCTGGACGGGGCTCTGAGCAACCTGGTCTAGTTGAAGGTGTCCCTGCTCAGTGCAGGGGGGTTGGACTAGATGACCTCTAAAGGTCCCTTCCAACCCAAACTGTTCTATGATTCTATGATTCTATGACAGGAGAGAGTGAGCATGGAAGGGATAGAGGAAGCATACAGGTCTCTGTTGAGAGCAGTGCAACATTAAACCAATCATGGAGTGGAAGCATTAGGAGATACAAGATGTTTCACAGGTGAAACCTTTGTGCTTAACAAATGTGGGTTGGAAAAGAAAGTGACAGCAATGTAAAATGAGAAATTATTAAAGGGAACAAATGAGGCCAAGGCTAAGGCCAAGTGTATTGCCTCCCCCAAACATTTAGACAATTATAAAGTTGTCTTAAAAATACTGAGATGTTGATAGATATATTTTGGCTACTTTGTCCTTGCCCTTTTCTGAAGGTTCTGATTTCATTATTTTTATCTCTTCCTTGCAATGATAAGTGTTAGACACTTCGGCTTTATAAAAATGTAAGTAAAGGTTCTTGCCTAACAACCTGCTTTCAGGAGCTTGTGACATGAAATATCAACATCTTTCCAATATATTGCAAGTCAGCAACAAAAGTCACCTGAAGTAAGGTGTCAAATCGTACAATAAAGGACCTGGGCAGACATCACAGTGTCATCTAGTTCATCTTGCTGCCACAGAACAAGGTCAGAAGGTCATTCCTGCCCACCGTTTGTCTGGTTGTTATCTTAAGACTCTCAGTGACAGAGATGCCATGCATCCCCCAGACAATGTGCAGCAGTATTTCACTGTCCTCAAAATTACTAAAAAATTCTTAACACCCATCTCTGACTTTTATAAACAGTACTAAGCTTATTTCTTTTCACCTGTCTACCACGTATTTCAATGGAGGACAGGTGTACCCGGAGGAGAGCATTCTCTTCCCTCTTTACAAGAATCTTTGAGACATTTGAAGACTGTCATCATGTCCCCTTGTCTCAGTCTTCTCTTCCCAATAAATTCCTTCATGCTATGAAACTCCTGTTTTCCAGATTCATAATCATTCTTACTGGTCTGCTCTGGATGTTCTTTACTTGGTCTGAAACTTTCTCAAAGAGCAACTCCCAAAACTCCAAAGTGTATTCTATTTGAGGCCTTTCTGTAGAAAATATAGTCATTTATTGCTTGATCAATTTCTAATATGCTTACAGCAGAAAAAGTTTCTCACTTTATTTGCAAGATAAAAGAATACCCCATACATGCAAAAGACAGTAATGCAGAAACCCCACAGTTGCCAACAGAAGTCATGCTGTTATTTGGTGAGAAATAAAGCAGAAGTAATCCAGGACATTAAAAAATATAAAGTCTACCATAGTGCCCCAATGTCTGGTAGGCTCAGACAATAGTGTATGGCCATCAGACATGGTTTGGAGGATGATGCCCCATGAACTCATTGCAGGAGGCCTCTCCCAGAGACTGACAGCAAGAGCCTCTTGGCTATCTCAGTGAGTGTGCAAAGAAGGCTGTTGATTACTGGACCAAAAGTTATTCAGTGACAGAAAGTTAATTACTGAGGCTAGCTATTTGTAGTGACCAAAACATGGAAAAATCATGGCTTTGTGTATTTTTAAAATTGCCAAAAGGGAACAAAAGACCCTACCTTTTCAGGGAAAAAAGCTTCTGAAGGAGGGGTAGCAGATTTTTTTTTTTAAATGAAGTTTCATTTCTCACACTTACATTACATTTTACATATAAGTTTAGTTGGATAGTTTTACAGGTAGTTGGATAGTGTGCAGTTCTTTCAGTTGTTACATTAGACACTCATAAACCACAGCACTCCTGTGAGCTGAAGCGATTTGGAGATTTGAAGAGTTGGCAAGACAGTAGCACAGGTTTCCATACTGCATGGAAACGAAAAGAGTTGTGAGGCAGGCAGAGATGAAAACACTCTACTGGCTATACATTATTCTCTTCCAGAAATCTCCCTCCACATCTCTAAGAGTTACTAAATAAATTTTTTTAATGAGCAAATAAAACTGTAATCAAAAGCTGACACAGTTCTGCTTCTCTCCTCAGTTGTACCTCCAACCTTCCTTCTCTTCTACATTTCAGTCTTTCCTCTGTACCACTGAATACACAAGTCTACAATTTCAGCAATTACTCTTGCAAATTAGGTGTGCTTTTCCACATATTTTCCTATGTGTTATTGTGTATACATAGAATGGTTTCGGTTGGAAGGGACCTTTAGAGGTCATCTAGTCCAACCCCCCTGCAGTGAGCAGGGACATCTTCAACTAGACCAGGTTGCTCAGAGCCCCGTCCAACCTGACCTTGAATGTTTCTAGGGATGGGGCATCTACCATTTCTATGGGCAACCTGTGCCAGTGTCTCACCACCCTCATTGTAAAAAATTTCTTCCTTATATCCAGTCTAAACCTACCTTCCTTTAGTTTAAAACCATTACCCCTTGTCCCATCACAACAGGCCTTGCTAAAGAGATCGTCCACATCCTTTCTATAGTCCCCTTTAAGTACTGGAAGTACTTAAAGTACTTCCCTTTAAGTACATGTTTTCATAGAAACCATTCCTATGATACAGAAAGGGATTAGAATATTCTGATGACACCAGGTTTGATTGCTTTGAAGACTTTTTTTTCCCCAGGATTGTAAATTAAATTAGAACTTTGTTTTAATTTTTGATTTCACATTTACATTTTTAACTGATTCTTCATATGACAAGGTTTTTGAAAAAAGTATAACATACTGGTTTTTCCATGAACTGACTGTAAGCAGCATGCATTTTATTTGACATATAAACAAAATTAAAAAGTTAAGCCTGTAAGGTTAAGGGAAAATTTATATCCTGTATCTTTCCCTTAAAATTCTATTTGAAATTAATATTGGATTCCTAGTGTTCCACTTTCTTCCCTGTGCAAACAGTGACTTTTCCATATTGCACGGAACTTGCCTAAAGGAGATAGTGGGGGGATTTTTACATTAAATCTATAACATATGTAATATAAATAACACATTAGGAAACATAAAATGTATCTGGCACATACATGCCTTTTTGGTATTAAAAGAGATGCAACTATGAATTCAAACGTTCCTATCTTTTTCTCCTCAGTTCAAAGAGTAAAGCAGGAGGCATAAAGGGAAAACTAAGGTTCAGCTACTCTCCTAAGCAATCTTCTTTCAGTTTTTATAGAGAGATAGTCCAGCTCCCTATTATTTTTCATTAACAAGCCATATTTTCCACAATCTCCCTTAAATCCTATGCCTTTTTCTTTTCCAGACTTTACTGTTATTACTCTTTTCACACGGCCCCTTTAAACCTTCATACTGTCGTGTGTGGAACTTTACTGCCCATCATTTTTTTCGCATTACAGAAAAGACTGTGAAGCCTCAAATATAATTCCAGCATCTCACCATTTATTTCAAGATCCAATTAACCTCATTTCTATAAACCTGTCACACATTTGCTCATCTTACCCCTATCTTTGCATCTGACTATGACCAGTTTGCTCTCCTTGTTACACCACAATTGGCCTTTCCAGCATCTTCACAAAATTTCACCCTTGATAATGGGAAGGCATCATTGTGTATAATTCTGCTATTTGGAGCATGAGGATAACAGCATTTTTACTGGAAGAATGGAGAGCTGAAATCTAGGGTTTCCTAGGTTTGACTCCTTAAAAGTGTTATCTAACATGTAAAGTGTTGTGGAGTGGATTATATATTTTTATACAAAATTTGTATTACACTGAAATATTAAAAGATCTTTTCTGTTTGCTCTGTTAACAGTGTGAGCTCCAGAAAGACAACTGTTCAGTTATTTACAATAGAAACTAAGAAATAAAAAGATTTTTCTCCTGAATTATCTTTGACATGATCTTTTCTCCAGAGTAATTTTTTTTACAGTAGTTACTGAGAGAACAGTGACTATTCCTAGGACTACCTACTTGTTCTTTCTCAGTAATTAGCCGATCTTTATCATATTATCTGTTTGCTTATAATATTCCTTTCAGCAGAAGCACATTTATTAGCAATATGTAGAGTAAAATGTAAATTACCCAGACACTTTCATTCCAGCAGGATTTATCTGGGTAGACAGAAGTTTGGATAATTGAAAGATAAGGAATAATTGAAAGACCCCTTGAAACACAGGTCCTCCTGTGGTATATTTTCTCCTTTTAGCTAAAATATAGTCTACTCTAGGTCTATCCCCACTGGCATTGACCGACATTATTGAAATACATCACTTTGCCCTAACAGAAATAACCTAGAAATTAAGCAGAGAGTAAAAACAAAGAGGCAACTGAGAATTCTCAGTCAAGTAGAAGATGAAGTATATTTAGAGGAGATAGTTTAATGAGCTTCTTTCTAATTTGTCCACAACCAATCTCTTACTACCTGATCCAGCACCTTCAGGAAGGCTCTTGCTCCTTCCCCAGCCATTTCTGAGGGGTAGAATTCTGGAGGATCAGAATAAGCGTGTGCAAACCTCCCTAGCCCATCAGTGTCGAGACTACCAGGGCAGAGCCGATTTAACAGAGCAGGAGACTTGCCTACTTCTCACAGCTTTTATTTTACAAAGTTGTTTTATTAATGGCTTCTAGAACTCCTGTCACTGATGTAGGAAGACAGGTATTTTCAACCGAATACTAAAAAACCCTAGTTATATAACCCCCAACAACTGGTCATATTGCAAAATGTGACAGACTCAAATAAAAGCCTAAATTATTTTTAGCATCATACACCCCTATTTTGAAGCTTTAAAAGGAGTTGACAGAGTTTCTGTGAATTTGAGAAACAGCAGCTGCCACACAGGAAAGCTCCATCACAAACTTCTGGATTTCTGCAAACCCTGAGCCAATACAGGATACAAACATTTCCTATAGTACACCTGAAATCAAACCAGAAGATCTGAATGAAGATGTTTACTCTTGTAAGAGCCTACCTTA
>VZTV01074321.1:2260-14177 GCA_013400875.1 Anhinga rufa | reverse complement strand
GGAAGACCAGTCACTTTAGCTGGTCCTCTTTACTCACAGAAGTCTGTCGATCCTATCTAGCCACACATGCTAGATTTCTCAACTGCAATCTTAGTGACTTCTCACAAGACGATTTAATTTTTTGGTTTTGCTCTTAACATATATTTGCCAAAGCCAGTGGTTCCATTATCCATCTCATTTCCACACAACCAGAACAACTTCTGTGTATTAACAGTGGGCTCCGTTCTTTTTCTTTGTAACAAACTGCATACACCAACCTCAAGTGGCTGCTGAGAAAAGTGATCTGAATGTGGTCTTGCATGTGCATCTTCTAAAAATCTGAAAGATTAAAAGCACAGTGAAAACCAGTTATGCTTAAAATGATGTGTTTGAAAGGTAAACTACTTAACTTTTAGCATTGATGTATAAACAAAGTGAGTAAGTACCTGTGCAACTCTCTTTTCTTATCATTATTGACATCTGCTGATTTAAGTGATGGTCTGCCAGGGGAGGAGCTCTTTTTTTTGGGAGGAGGATTATAACACCTATGTTTTACAAGAAAAGATTGGTGTGACGTCTTTAAGATTTGAGGGATAAAACGCTGCTTCTTTTCTGTGAAGTAAATTGAATGTTTGTCAAGGAGGTCCCCAGAATATGTTTTATTAAAAGAGTTTTGAAATGCTGCCTTCCTGTTGTGACTGCCTAAACACATGCGAGACTGCAGAAGTGGTGAAGCAGATGATCTCTCTGTACTAGAGTTGTGAACAGGAGTCTGAGACAAAGCATGCTGAGCAGTATTTTGGATAGTCTTTCTTGCAGTAGGAGCTGGCATCAGAGCCCTTGAAGTGAGCTTCTGAAAAGATACAGAGGGGGGCTGCTCTCTCTTTGTCCTGGAACAGTTGTTCTGACCAGACGTCAAATATAGGTGACCATTTTCCAACAGTAACCACCTCACCTGTAAGTTAAAGAACAAAATAACTGACAGAAAAATTGCAAAAGCAATTCGCTGAAGACAGTGTCTCCTACAAATTGATTCACACAGGAGAAATTTTAAGGCTCTGTTTTCAAAACTGTCTCAAGTGGTCTAAATGACTTGCCGAATTGTGGGAACTGCAGTTAGGAGTCAGGCCACTCTGCCACTGTGCTAGAGCTAGTTAATGAGTCCCTTTTCTGGTTTCTTTTCCCCTCCTTCTTTTTACAAGGTCAAGGTTGCTAATGACAAGTCGTATTGGGAAATTACAGAAATTCCATTTTGCTTGCCAGGGCCCACAGAGGGAGAACAGGAGATTTTTTTCCTCCTTGGATGTTGTACATTCTCATCTATGGAACCGATGCCTCAATAGCAATCTTACAGCCCTTCCTCAATGGCATCTTCTGTTCTCTCTCCTTGTATGCCTATGCAGGTGTGAGCATGACTCCATCTCATGAGTTTGAAGTCAAACAGAATCACTTATCCTCATAAATAGCATAGGTGAAATTGTGGCCTGTCATTTTGCTATTTATCTCAGTGGGAGCAAGATTTTACAAACCAAAATAAAGCACATGTTTGAATTGGATGACATTCATTATAAACAGCATCATTGGTAATCTAGTGGTAAACCCACTATAATTCTCAACAAATAAAAATTTTTACAATCTAAATATAGTCTGCTGAGGAATTTTTGCCCCGGAGAGACTCTGGACTATGGCAGAATGAAATGTTTTACAAGACTTTGTCTACTGAGGTGAGGTCCATTGGCATAACTTGCTGAAGAACAGGCCTACTCACAGTAGCATGGGGTTGTACAGTTTCTGGTATTTGGCAGAATATATAGAACTAGGATTAATTACTTTAGGGTCTTGCTTTTACCAGTAAATACCATTCTGAAATTCAGAGGATACTGTAAAACAGTGTAAACTTATTGCATTACATTCAGTGGGAATACTAAGAAAATCATTGGGATTTAGTTCTCTTGAAAAGATTGTGTACAGAAATCATCCTAATAGGAATGTTATCACACACACCAGCAACTTTTTTCAATAGATTCACTCAATTATTTTTTTCTGGTACCCATGTAATACTGCGTAAAAATTTCTAATTCTATTTGCCAAAGGAGTAAAGAGAACGTGTGTGGTTTGTGAGTGGCATGTGCAGATTCATGCTGTCAGTGCAGGGACATATTTTAGTCATGTACATGTAGTCATGACATGGGTACCTGTCATTGTAGGCCATGTAGGATTAGCAAGAGTTAGATGCGTGGATAGCTGCCAGCTGGCAAAACAGAGTCAAGTATTATCTCTGTTTGACTAGACTATAAAAAGGCACACTGAATAAACCTGCACTTAACCGCTGTGTTACAGGCACTGCCCAGCACTTCTAAGCACAGCTAAGTAAGGGGAAACTGGTCTCTCTCATGTGCCTCAGTACTACCTGTGTGACAGGTCCTACGCTGCCAGAATGTCACATACCTTCTGCTGGCTTGGAGAAACACTTCTGGATTTGAACGGTGAGGCAGAACGACCACGTACAGGATCCTCCTTATACTTCTCAAGGGCTTGAATTAGTCTGTCTCTTTTCTGCTGATCCTTGTCTGTACATGTGAATATGTAAACACAACCCTTTCCAGTTTAATCAATGGTCGAGTCATAGAGTATTACTCTTCACTCTTCTTTTTGCCACCAAAGACTATTCTGTCTCCTCCTCTTAATACCAAGTAGCAGACAGAGAAGACAACCACTCTACTTTTTACAGTAGGTGCTTGATGCTTCCATGCTCAGCACACATCTGAATTGGAAATAAATGCAACCCAGGACTCCATTACATCACTCACACAGTGAGTAATGAGCTACTGGAGGGATAAGAGAGTATGGCAACATTTTGCTTCCACCTCCTGCACACTCTTTACCCTGTCCTAGGAAGGAGCGGAGGCAATCAAGTAAGGATTCAAGTCTATGTACTAAGAGTTGAGTGACCAAAGTCAGGCTGCTGTTGTGCTCTGTGCAGACTGTAATGCTGAGAAAGTGTGCTTTCTGTATCAGCCAAACTCAGGCTGACAAGAGTAGGGTGACACTTCTGCTAGCACCCCATACACAAAAAGGACAGAAACAGACCTAGTCCTTTTGGATCTTCAAATCTCACTGAAAATATGCAAGCGAAAGTAGGAATAAGAATATTATTATAATAAGCATTATTCTTCTTATATTTCATATATATTCTAGATTAAGTATTATATAGAACAATAAGAAGAATACAGAGGAATAAGAAAAGCATATGAGGTACCCAAGACCACAGAGGCCCACAGGGACATATTCATGGATAATGCAAAGCCTCTCACAATTCATCATCTTTTATCAGAACCGTACTTTTAGCAATGCAAACAAGAATGATGCATGACCAAAATTTTCAGCCCTTTTTACCTGTCGTGTTCCTTCCAAGCATAGCTCTGAGAAAGGGACATGAACTGTGATGTGCAAAAACACCTCTCTGTAGATGGTGTTTAAAAAATAATAGCTCCAACAGTCCTAGTTGAAACTAAGGATTCACACACAAAATATTGGTAAAGTGAGGTCCACTGAGGTCCCGCAAGCTGCAAATGTCTCTTTCAGGTTGAAAATGCAGCTCCATCAGAACTTCCTTGCTCTGTGGAGCTCTGTTACATGGTGGCATGTGCCAGTGCTGCCAGGCAGGCCAGCAGAGAGACGTGCTCTGCTCCTTCCCCTCTGAGTGCAGCCACAGAGACTCCACAAACAGGCAACTCTAGAGGGCTAGCAAGGCTCCAGGTGGGCTGGTGAAATGTGGCTTTTGGCCATGTGATGTTGCTGTGTATAATACTGACCCATTCCTGACAAAACGCATGACTGGTTCTTGATTAGCCTAAGGCCCCCTTACACTGCTGTTGTGGCAATGTGCTAGAACTTACGCTCACAATATGCTGCAAATTTTTTGCTAATAAGAAGCAACTCCTCCTCCTCTGAAGTGATGTAATTGCAGTGTGTCTCACTAGTAATGTAACAGAATAATGCCTGAAACCCGGCAAAGCAGCACTTCCTGCAGATTTTGTTTTGAGGACGAGACGCATTGACCTGAATTTAGTATTGCATATTTCTGAATTAGCAGAAGAGCTACAGGGTTTTTGTTAGTCTTAAAGTAATATTTCTTTTGGAAAAGGAATAGCTGAGACTTTTTTTTTTTAAGAAACTGCTTAGATACTGCAACTAAATGGTTGGCAACTTCTAAATGGTTGGCTCTTGTTTGGGGCACACCATCTCTTGACAATTCCCCTGTAAGGTGGCCTCAAGGCTGTGGCCTAGTATTGAAAAAAACAGATTTCACTAACAGCTAAAACCGATATATAGTCTCCAGAGGCATGTAATCTGGCTTTCCAGTCTTGCATGGACATGAGTTCATAGCATCATCCTATTAAGAAAAACATGTTGACAATGCTAAATCCTATTTGGATGACTGGGAAGCAGGATTATACAACTCACTGGAACAAATAACAAAATGTACTTGCTCAATCGCATTCATGCAGAGATTAATACCTTCCCCTTTTATCCAGGTTTGTACAGTGCCCAATCAAATTACCCCCCAATTCTGATTAAAGACTTTGCGTTCTGCAGGCATATGAAAAACAACAGACAAGGCAGCTTGCTGTAGTGTCTGTGCAACAGTACCGCCAGTCATGATACCTGGCTTCTTTCATGGCAGTGCAAATGACTTGTGAGGCCTTGGGAGAAAAAGTGACACCCATGCCTCTCCGCAGTTCTGTGTGTGCTGCCTGTCTGTGAGCAGGTGAGGCAGGACAACAACTGTCTACCCAAGGCACGGGTGAGCCTTCATCAAGCCTCGCCAAGGACAAGAAAAAATGTTCCACGTCAAAGAGCCACAGGTTTAAACACACTTTGTCTAGTATTTCACTGATATTTTTACTATAAATATGGGTTACAAGTATGCCACATGGCATTAAGCCTATTCAAATAAGTACTATGCCACTGCATTATAGTTTTATGTTTTCAGTAGTTAGCAAAAGCTTCTGGGCCAGAATGTCTCATAGCAACTCTCCTTCCCCTTCCCTAGTAGATGCCAGGTTTCATTGCCCAGACTGTCAGGTTTTGTATATGCCTCAGCCACGTGAGGCGGACTGATAGGTCCTGCAGCACATCCTGGTTTGCTGACATGTCTCCTAAGGGGTTTACTTGCCTCACCACCTTCTAGCCCTGCTCTCTCCAGTTACTCTTTTCTCACTGCTGTTTTTTCTCATTCATGTTTTCCCCTACACCCTTTCTCATGATTCCAGGGCTGCAGAGTCTCACCCGCTCCCAGCACCCATCGGCTGCCAGTAATGCTCCAGGTTGCTTCCTTTCTAAGCTTCTCCCCTCCCCTCCTACACCTCCCTTCCTAAATGACCTCGCCCTGTGGTGACCTGGCATGCTCCCCAGATGTGTGAATGAAGGGGCTAAGAGTGGAAGTCATTCTTAGGTTTTCACATCACATTGTTGGCTTTCACGTGTACTCCTTACAGTTCTGTTTGAAAGTCAGCTGCGACCATGCCACGCTGAGCAGCCTGGCCCAGCCACATGGACCGCGCATCGGCAAGAGCGACATAAGGAGAAAAGGATCACTTGCCCATTCTGCCTTTCTCCAAATACTTTGTAATAACAACTTGTAATGACCGAGAACGAAAAAGAAAATAACATGTGAACTTCTCATCCCAAATGATAGCTGTCTGGGGTTTTTTTCTTTTTCTTTTAGAAAAGTAAAAATTAGACATCCCGTGCCTTCTGATCTCATGTCCTAGCTGAAGTGTTTAAGAACTGGCTGTAGTTTACAGTTAAAACCATAACAGGGGATAATTAATTAGGGCAGAGGGGGGCAAGGCTTCACCTATAGAAGCTTAGCATGATTCAGTGTGTCACCTGAATACTCTTACACGACGTGACTATTTTTATTCCTGCAACAGCCAGTATCTCTTGACTACCTCTTTGCTGCTTCCCAGGGAATAGAATCATGCGGTATGGCCAGTGCAGCAGTTTAGGCAAATGTATTCAACATAGGCAAATGTATTCAACAGCCTTTCTGTTAAGTTCATTTATTTGCTAATTTATCATCCTTCCTACTGTGGCAGGCATTAATTTCTCAGTGCTATTGTACATCTTCACTGGTACTTGTACTGGTATCTGGTACTTGTCAATGCAACCAAAGTACAGAAAATAAGAGGAATTTAGTTGAAATCTGGCCCTTTTAAAAACACAGGAAGATTCAGGTACTATAGTCCCCACTCTGTTTTCCTGGCAGTTCTTGTTGCCTGCCAGTTAATAAAACATCTTGTCTCTCCTTTGCTGCTGTATGAAAGGCCCATGTACAGAATGAGCAAAACCAAACTTATTCAACATAGTAGAAGCAGTTTAGCTGAGAAATCAGTCTATCAGAATGAAACAAACTAAACCTTTTTTATTATTATTTTTTTAAATCTAGTGCCTTTCAGTTCGACTTATCTTTATCTTAAATAGTGAGAAGAGCCAGCAAAGACCTTAGACTGATTCCACAGCTGCCTCCTAAAACAGAAGGTTATTTTCAGGTCTAAGAGAGAACATTACGGCCCAAGTATGAACATGGAATATAAAGCCGGAACAGGTTTCCCCTAAGTTGTTTACCAGATGTTACAAAACTCAGTGATTATAGTTAGAAATAGAATCCACACCTTGGCTCATGCCTTAATTTTTGGCTCGCAGTGGGAGTTCTGGCTTAATTCCCACCAAGTGTTTTAAAAGAGTTGGCTGATGTTTAACTCTTGATGAGTTTTGAAACAACAAGGAAGTTTTCAAAGGACTGTGGGAGGAAAAGAAGAGCAAAAGTGGTAGATGAACTCCAGGCCTGTCAGACTGATATCAGTCCTGAGCATAACAACTGAATGGCTGTTACAAGACTCGGTTAAAGTAAATAACATAAGATACACCAATCAAAAAGGTTTTTTAAAAAAATCACCATGCTAACTTTATTAAAAAAAAAAGAGAGATTCTGATTGTGGCTGAGTGAAATAAAGTGTTGTTTTAAAAGGCTTCTGTAAGCTCCCTGGCTTTGTTCTGCATGACATTTTGACTAAGAAATTAGAACACTACAAAATTACATTTGTTTACAAAATGGCTAACTGGCAGATCTGAAAAGGTAATTAGAAACGAGGACTCCTTGCAAGGCAGGTGTTTCTAATGCAAGGATAATTTCTGATATTATATTATTAAATTATTTCTTTCAGTTATCTGAAAGAAAACATAAAATCATTTCTCATAAAGCTCAAACAACTACAGCTGGAGAACTCGTGAATTATAAAGGCACGGTTTACTGTAACAAAATGATCTGCATCGCTTACGAGGTAGATGTAGGCAAGCAGTATACTTTTCAGCATGGGTAATGGAACATCTCTGTTCAGAAAACGCACGCTCTTAATTAAAGGAGGTGAATCTTATCTGGGAATCAGTGTCACTGAAAAACATTCGTACCTTCTCCTAGACAAACAGCTGCCTGTAATTTCCCACAGCGACAGTGTAGCCAAAATTAGTGTAATATCATTGCCTATAAAGAGTGGAAGTCTCAAGTGTAACAGTGAGCCTTTACTGCAGGTTCCTTTGACAGGTGGATGGCTGCTGCTGGAATTACATATCCTGCTCTAAAACTTTACTACTCAAGAAGCATTTATAAACTGGGAAGGGTGCAGAGAAGATCCATCAGAACGATGAAATCTAGAAAATGCTCTTCATCGTGACAGATTTAAGGAGCTGAATGTACTTAAGTTCCTCAAAAGGATGGTTAAGAAGTAACTTTATTCGAGCTTATAAGCATGTATAGACAGAACAGAAATTAAACAATACTGTTTGCCAAGCAAAGATTTACCAAGACTGGACAAATTAATCTTAAAAGAAAGGCGTATGTTTCCCATAGCAAGGTAAGTTAGCCTTTGAAACAGTTTAATGAGGAGTGGGATGTGAATAAATAAGGTTTGGACATACTTCTAAACCCTTCTCCCCAGCTCTGTAAAACAGCAATGAACGGAGAGAAGACTTAGGGAGAAAACAGGCTATGGAACCGCAGCAGTTTATTCTTGCTGTATTTATGAAACTCTGAGGTACATGTCAGTCATCACGGATCACCTATCAACCTCTGTGAAATTTTGTTTTTTCTGGTTCAGCATTATTTGTTTTAATCAATATTTAAATGCTGCAATACTATCAAGTGAGTGGATAACAACAATTTTATAGGGACAGAAAAGTCTCTGAAATGCCAGATATACTCAGGAAACATTGCTAAGTGACACTGCCTGTTGTTGTTTGCCATGCTGTTTTCCAATCCTGGGCCAAATTCTGCACATTTTGCTAATGTGAGTGCTCACGCTGACATTAACAGGAATTTCCACTGGAGGAAGGCAAGAAGGAATCAGCTCTCCATAACAAACCACCCAATCCAGCAATTCTGACCTGCTTGAAATCTTTGGCCCTAACCCACGTCTCCTGTGACTGGTTCTGCCTCACTAACAAAATCATGGACATCAATGGAGCTGACAGCACTCGACACAATTCTGTCACAGACTGCATCAAAATAAAGAACGAACACACTCTCTTCTCTTATTTGGGCAAAGAGGAGATTCGGCATTTGTTTTACTTTCATCGGGGAAGTAGTCCATTTTTCTTTTAGTGAGTATAAATAAGATATATTCAAAGGGTGAGGTTCACAGCTCTGCAACTACCACCTCCTCTTAACCTCACAACTTCCTGCATAAGCAAATAACAGCAAACTCTGACACTTAGAGCACTTTTTTCTGATACGGTACATTTCTGATACAAAAGGCCAAGATGTCCCTCCCTCATGTCAGTACAGATTTACAGTGGTAATTTACACGTGAAAAGATGGCCCGACAGAAGGATACATCCAGCATCGTTGCTTTTGATTTTTTAAAATTCTAAAAATTGGGGAAACCTCTTTAGCCAAGCTACAGATTTTCATCTCTTACCTGCAGCCAACAGGCAGCAGGTGGAGGGATGCTCAGCTGTCAACTCTGCTTTATGCCAAGGAGCGATGAAGAACTTTTTCTAGACTTTCTATTACTTTGGCCGAAAAAAAATATTCGTGTAGCTAACTCACTCATTATTTGAACTGATTCTATATTTTGTGGTGAAAAGACATTGCTGGTAAGGCCAGAATTAGAAGTCATAACATCTGCCTGCAGATCACTGACGGGAACGTACAAGCCTCTAGAGGGATAATGGCACTTTTTTTATACTGATACTGTATGGAGTTATTCAAGGAGGAAAGGAATTCTAGAAGCTGGAGTACAAGAGAAATGTCAAGATGCTTCAACCCTATTTAAAGTACTGACTGCTGACGTATGCTGCTTTCTCCTTTGGCAGAGGAGTGGAAATGCAAAGCTGAAACAGTCAGTGCACAATGGTTATGACAAGGCTCCTGCTCTCTGTGTCCTCCAGTAGCTCCCACTACCTTCTTCCTCCCCTTTTACAAATACTCCTTTCAACAGCGCTGACTCTGAAATTGATGGGAAGGATGGTTTTGTGATTAAAGCACTGCGGTGGTACTTGGAAAACTATCATTTAATTCCCAGCTCTACAACAGGCTCTGGTGTGATCACAGGTATGTTAATTAATCTCTGGTGTCTTAATTTCCTCCCTGTAAAAGCGAACAATAGCACACACTTACCCTGCTCTAGCTGGCACATCATTTTGGGCGGATATCCCCAGAAGATGATCTTTAAACTGTGCAGTGGCTACCATAAAGGAATTTAGATCCCAAATGGAGCTGCTAGCTTAGTGTGGGATTGGAAGTGTGAGAAGAAGAATTTATGAACCAGACTAGTTGTTTAATCATTGATAGCTGAATGACTCAGTGTAGTCATACATTTGATATTCCCTTCATTGCAGCTCCCTTGTAANAGAGCATCATAGTATCATGGAAATCCTGGTTGGAAGAGACTTCCAGAGCCGGCCGTGGGAACACTGTCTCATGCTTCCAAGGTCCAAGAATGTAATTCAGCTGCTTATTATTAATTGAAAAACTGAGAAATTTGGAGGATTTCCTGGGTGCCACAGGTAAATTTGAGTCTCAAGCTCAATGCTGTATAAATAAATAAGGTATCTGATTTCCAAAAAAAGTATTTTGAATTTTCTCCTTTGTTGGAATAGAAACAATGCCTCAAAATGGATTTTTTTCCCCCAGAACTTTCACATTTCTCTTTTTGATTGCTAAGACACTATTCTGAAAGCTGGTCGCTGGCATGTTCAGCAGCACACCTTATGCTCTTTTCATACTCATTAGATGCTCTTTCTAGCAAACGTGGCTTCTGCTGAGAGTAAGAAATGTAAACATCCTCCTAGTCAGACATTTTCCACACTGGGATGGCCAAGGAAGGAATCACTGTTTTCACAGTAGTTTCATAAGTCATGCTGCTCTCATGACTCTTAAAACACTTCTGCTTAATTTTATCTCCACAAGAACACTTATGATGATAAACTGTATCTCCCATATTCCTGATCATCAATGCATCTCCAGCTAATATATCTAGTCTTAAAGCAGGGGGCAGATACATGTTTCTGTCCTTTGAGGAGAGACGAAAAGTGGACCACACTCAGCATGAGAACACGAGAGATGCAGTCTTACTGCTACAACAAAGCCAGCTTCATGTCAGAAAGAAAGGACTGCTCAGGAGGCTTCATGTTAGCTGTTTCACCCTAACTTTTGTCATAAGTTCATGCAATTTCAACAGCATTTTGAATGTTACTCTGACAGTGAAGAGACAAAACTATTATTTCANCTTTTTTTTTACAGAATGCAAAATGTATTATTAAAAAACATCTCACTAATGCTCCATAAACTTGCAATGATAGAAAATTGGTTTGCATATATAAACACATTAATTTCCCCTGATTGCTAAATGATCCATTCAATTGCCCAAGATTAGCGATAACTAAGATTCTACATCTGTAAGGGTAAAGTTACGTTATATAATTGACTGTATAGATTGTTCACACAAACTGTAGATAAAATGCTGCAATTTTGTATGTCTTGGAACTGTGTGGAGAAGAAACTTGTATCTTTTTCACAGGTGTTACAGTCTTGAAAGCCGCAAAGCAACTTCATTTTAAACAGGTTAAAACCCAAATGGAAATTATTATTTTGACTAATGTCTGTCTCATGCAGAGAACTAGAAAGGGAAAAACACAGGTTATAAAAAGACCATGATGTGCCATATCTAAGCACTTAAGTACTCTGCTGGTACACAGAAAAATAAAATTCCTCTTAAAAAAAGCTACTATTCCTTTCTCCAATTACTAAAGCATGTGTTTCTGCACACACTTGTATGTACATTTGGGTTTCATATTTATAAAAATGAGTCACAGCATGTGGAGCAATTATATGATCAACGCTCCATAAAAGGTGAATGAGAAACTCATGTACTTACATATAATATTACTTGTAATTTCTTTTGGGTAAATGTATACACTGTGCTCCTAGAAGTGCAAGGCAATTGTGCAGAACATACAGTGGTCTGAATAGCTCATCTTGCCATTGTAAGTGGTTGATCTTGGCTTGGTAATCAAACCATAGCTCCACAGAGAGGAAAAGGAATGGCTTTGACTTAGAACCAAGATTGTGGAGACCTAAAGGTATGCCCAGAGAGCTAGATTTACTTTAGGTCTTCCTTCAGTAGATTCTTTAATTTGGGTAGAGTGGGCCTGAAGCACCTGACCACTTCCTACCATGCTGGTGTGTTTATTTTGCTGGACTGCTACCCAATACTCTCTGCTAATGGAAGCAGACCAGATTCTGCAAAACTAGGGAGAAAAACAATACATGAGAGCAGGCCTTGGTGGAGTCACTCTCATTCCTGGAATGGGAGAGTAGGAAAAGAACTAGGGCAGGGTGCCCTGGACCACCACGCTTCCCTGGAGTGGTGGA
>VZTV01074310.1:0-14226 GCA_013400875.1 Anhinga rufa | reverse complement strand
TTATGAGGAAAGGCTGAGAGACCTGGGTTTGTTCAGCCTGGAGAAGAGAACACTGAGGGGGGATCTTATGACTGCTTAAAAGTATCTGAAGGGTGGGTGTCAGGATGATGAAATTGAACTCTTTTCAGTGTCACCTGATGACAAGACAAGGGGCAATGGGCACAAGTTGGAACACAGGAGGTTCCACTTGAATATGAGGAAAAGCTTCTTTCCTGTGAGGGTGCCAGAGCAGTGGCACAGGCTGCCCAGAGAGGCTGTGGAGTCTCCTTCCCTGGAGACATTCAAAACCCAACTGGACGCGGTCCTGTGCCCCCTGCTCTAGGTGTGCCTGCTCATGCAGGGGGGTTGGACAAGATGATCTCTTGAGGTCCCTTCCAACCCCTACCATTCTGTGATTCTGTGATTTGAAGAAACCTTACAGTGACGCTAGTCAGTAAATTTCAAGTGTTTCTAGGTGCTGTTCTGCCTGTCTGTCCTTTCCTGAACTGAAGGCTCTTTCAAGTCCTGACCTACTTTCATATTGGTATGGCATGCTGTAATTTTTCGCAAATACTTCATCCAGAAGTCTTTGTTCCCTGCCCCTTTGTATGATTATACCTTCCAGTTAAACAGTACAAGACAGGTCTTAGACCTCCTGTCTTTTCACCTGTGCCTAGTAGGGGAGCAGAAGTATAAAATTGTTCTCTTCCTCCTCCTCCAATTCAGAGCATACATTTTTTTTTTTTTAATTTTGGCTCATTTTGCATTTGTTTTAAAAGCTAGCAGTGACAAAGGTCTACAAAAGGACTGAGCTATTCAGTCATTTAAGTGTTGTAGGGCAGAATGTAGGCTGTTGAGAGTCATTCTCAGCTTCCTGCTGGCTCTGGAAGCATGTATACCTTCTACACCTGAATTATGGAAACACTGGAGGGTTCAAAGCTGAAGTCTTTCCCCTCTCAGGTGAAAGACCTAATCAGTGGGCAGCAGCCTTTCTCATGAATGCACTGAGATGCAAACTGAAACTCTCTTAGACAAAGCTTAGTGTCCCAAATAGAAATTACTCTAGTCCCTGAAATACTGTATGTAAGTTGGTATATGCCTACCTCCATTATAAGACTAAAGAGCAACTGTTTGTTGCATGTGTCTGGAGGGATATCAATTAAATTGTGCACAATTCTATATTTCTAACCACTCAACAACACTTCATGTTTCTAATTCTTTCCCTGTTGCTCTCTCAAACATGGCTGCTACCCCTTTCCATCAGGCTTTTCACTGATACATAATGCTAGAATATTTGATCTAACAGGAGCTATATGCAAAGTAGAATAATTTTGGACAACTCTTTCAATGATAATAGATTTTACATAGTCCTTTGGTATAAAAGTGAACTGTATCAGTGTGCCATGGAACTTGGGGAAAGTCAAGTATTATTGCAACATTATTATTATTATTGAAGAGAAAGGAAAAAAGATTTAATCTTAAATATATTAACATGCAGAAAATGGAAAACTTCCTGAAAATGCTTTATCAGTTATTAGTTACTGCAATCAAACCATTCTGCAGTAAAGGTTCACTTACACACTTCCATGCCAGCATAACCTGGAATAAATTTTGGAAAACGACACCAAAATAACAGTTAATCAAAGTCATCTGACAAGTGGCTGGGACTGTTATGAGCAGGTTCAGACATCAAAGTGAAAAATGAAACACTTTACAAATCCAGCACTTTTGCAATTACATCTACAAGAAGAATCTCTAGAATTACTGCTCTCTTCTTTCAGTCCAGAAAGAGTTTTAAGAGGAGAAGGAATGGAGTATCTGATCTTTGCCCAATCATTACCGTGAAGACATTTTGCCATATGATTTGCATTGAGATGCAGCAAGGCCTCACTACAAGTCTTTAAACAAGGCAAAACTTGGGTTCTATTACAGATTAAAAACTCTAACTTGTTCTTGAAACTGTGGACAATTTAGGGAGATCCATATGATGAAGAAAGAGGATATCATCCTTTCACCTATGAATGAAATGAAACACCTCCTTCAGTACTGATGTCAGTCTACCAGCAGGATAAAAGAATTTGTTAACAAATTAAAGGCACTTTGGAGATAAGCATGAAAATGTGCAGAGACAAAGACTTGTACCTAATAAAAGGTTTGGTATTATGTGGAAATTCAGGTCAAAATGGTAAGTTAAAACTTCCTTGTTTAGATTTTAAATTGACAAAGAGATATTCAAATCGCTGATTTATTGAAAAATAATTAATTACCTTGAGTTGTATTGAAATAATTATTAAATGTGTTGCAGCACAAAAGCATGGATTTGTTTCCAGTGCAGCAGAGAAATTATGTCTGGGAAACTTCAAAATAAACTTTTCCTTCTCTGTTTGGTTTCACGATGTGAGGCAGGAGGCTCACTGAGGCTTCACAAGGAGGCTTCTCAGGAGGAGGCCTCTCAGGAGGAAGAGACCAAAAAAATAAACACGTACAGCTGGAAGGAAGAAGTTTAGGAAAGTGATAGTGACATGGAAAATAGCAATTTATCTGGGCACATGATTCTTTCTTGAATCCTGGCAAAAAAATGCATTAATAATGAAATTATATCAAGGGATTCTAAGGGAGGATTAAACCAATTAATTAGGTAAATAACATGGATCAAATCCAAAATTAATTTTCATAAGAAACTATCTTTTTCTTCTAACAGTCATGTTAATGAATGTGTTGTAATGAAGAGGAAATTCAAAATTGGAATTATTTATCCAATGAGAAAATGGAAAAAGAGACATGAAGTTGGATGAAAAACAGTTCATAAAGTATTAAAACCTATGCCAGTCTCCCAAACAACCTGGCAGAAGCCCCATTACTTGACATACTTGACATATGTGCAGCTCAGTTTCACCAAGCTCTCAGACCTGAGAAGCAGTGCTATCAGAATTTCTGATGTATCTCTCTGCCAGTACAGGTATTTACCTTTAAAAATTACTTCATACATTTGGCCTTGAAACTTCTCAGCCAAAAATGAGGTGGTCTTTAATATATAACTTGCTCTGGCTGACATGTGTTGCCTGGTATGAAATTAAGGAGTCCACTTTCTACCACCTCTTTTCTATTTCTGAAAACTCTGTCACTTGTTACCAAGTATCCCATAACTGTGTTTCTAACAAAGATTACACTGATATTTCTGTCCAGCTACATGTCCTGCAGGGCTGTTCTGTGGTCTTTTGATCAGTAAAAATGTAATAACATTTTCACATAGTCAATATTTAATTCTGTAAATGCAACTGGTAGTTGTAATCTAGGTTATTAACCACACAGTGATTTATGATGGAGGGCAGACAGTGGAGGGATGCAGAGCACTAGGAAGGTCCTCTGGTGACAATAAAAAAGTTATAAATTTCATAGCTCTGACTGAGAAATGTATTTATATCCTATTTAAGAATAGCTTTTTATAAATTTTAATGATCCATGTTATTAATGGTGCTGTCATCATTACTGCCTGTGCAAGACTGCAGTCTCTTTTTCCCTCTTATACTTTTCCATCAGCTGAAGGTCTTATATTTTTAAAAAGCTCTTATTAGCAGTTTGCCAAAAAATCTTTAAGAGTAATAAGTCTATCTTTGTTTCATTGGACTGCAAAGACTGCGAGGAATAGTTTGCATAAAGTTTTACGGCCAAGGCAAAGGTTGGGCTAATTGGACAGAAAACAATTGCTTCTCTATCATGTTTACAAAGCCTAAGTCAATACATATGAATAAAACTAGCACCATATCTAAACCAGGAATTTATACATGAAAATTGTTCTTAAATAGTGTAGTATACAGTGTTGGGGGACTAGAAGATAGGCAGTTATATATCAAAGATCTGATATAAATATGTATGGTACCACAGACTCCATGCATAGTGAAAGAGAGCAGTAGTATTTATAAAAAACCCCACATTTTTACAATATTTTAGAATGCTCTGTCACATTTGGCCAAGCTTGCCAAGGGAAGGCAGTCTATGGCACTGCCTGATATTTGAAAAACATTCTCATTTATCTGACCTTCGTACAAGAATATTAGAAATACAAAAAGAAGTTTGGGAATGGATCAAAAGACAAAAGGAAAAGAAAACAGAGCAGAAGTAGCACCATTTCTGCTCTGAGCATTTCCCATTAGTCACCTCTAAAAGCAGAAGCAGACTCCTACAGCAGCCACCTGCTTTCCCTCTCTCAGGGATGGAGGCAGGTTTTTTAAGACTGTCAGAAGTCAGACGGTAGCCAGCATCCCTCCCACCTTAGGAAGCCACCAGAATGAAAATGGTACACAAACATCTGATCTGTGGACAACGAAGGAAGGGATGGAGTTCCGGCAGATGCATTCAGTAGTGAAGAAACACAGCCATACAGGATTGTGTATGTAATTCATAGGTATTTTTAATCATAAAATTGTAAAAATAAACCATAACCTTATAGGATATCAGGCACTCCAACGCTTTGGTGATGGCAGCTGTACATTTCAGGTAGACATATTAAAGAAGCTATGTGAGTTGGAGCAAGGTCCTGTGGTATCATATGCCTGCTGTTTAGTTTTAAAATATTCACCAAAAAAGGAACAGTGAACACTATCATTTCAATCTCCAGGCAAGCGTAAGTACTTGCTATTTTAGTATTAGGTATTAGTACCAATTACAAATTTTTCAAGCATGAAAACAAATTTGCAACACTGAGCCACTATTTTCCACGATTATTATTCTTTGAAAAGAGATTGTTTATCTTTTTTTTTTCTCCTTTATTTTGATATCAACGCTGTTTCAAGTTGATACAGTAAAAGTGATTTTCCCCCTTGTCTTTCAGCTACTTATCTTATTTCTGGGATAGAAAACATGAATATTGCTGGTTAGTAAAGCCAACATTATACTACAAATAGTGCATTTCACATTTCCAGCTCAACTTAAACTGTTTTCTCACCTCAGTACCTATGAGCTATAGAATGCATACTATACTATTCTTTTCCTATTGTATTTCTGTCTCATATTGGTTTCAAGTGTTAAATGCTCAGCCTAATTTGAGGTAAGCCTTGAGCAGAAAAGGTAAGTGCCAATCAATCTGAATTCAGAGGATGAGTAAGGAATAAGACACCAGACAAAATTATTTCAATGAAGACAGAAAAGAAACTTTAAAGACCACAATGGTAAAGCATCACTGGACTGATTTAAATGGGAACAAAGTCCCATTATTCAGAATCCTAGGAGGGTATTAGAGGCTTACACCAAATTTACTTTCATAAAAGAGGTATTTTCCATGCCATTCCTAATCTTAGGAAAAACACCCTCTCTAATGCTAAAAGAAAATTTAGTCTTCCTGCAGCCTAGATCTCTTCCTTTCTTAAGCAAACGCTTCTAACTATACTGTACTACATTCCTCTAAGCTCACAAGGAAATTATTTGAAATACAAGTGCATTTGTGTTCACTAGAAATTTCTTAATGAAATCAGCCATTAAGCCAAAAGAACAAAGTGTAATTCATTTTTAATACAGACTTTTCTAGGATTCTTTTTTTTTTTGACAAATAGGACCTGCAAAATACTTAATATATGGTAATGTTTATCTCAATTTCTGATGATTGTTTATAGTAATGTAATAGGGAAGTTGAATACTGTTTTGGGAAGACTGAATAACACTGATAGTTAATGACTACTATGTCACATGCAGGATGACTCAGCTTATAGTATTTGTGTCAGCAAGGTTAAGTAGAAGAAAGACTATAAATTGCTAAGGAATAAGTCTGTTCGAATGCTTTTCTAAACTAAACTTTTTACAAAAAAGTTTCCCGTAACTCCAGAACTAGGAAATTCATTGGTTCATAAGCAAAGTTAACAGAATTTTGCATAAGCCTTGCTAGAAAACAACCCCTATTTTGCTCTTCGTAAGTTGCTTTCAGAACATAACACTATGTAATATAAGAATGCTAAATAGTGCTTTTCTGATTCATCAATGAAAAAAGATTTTATTCAAGGTGATTACAGAGTACTCTATTGATTTAAGTAGTGGGTATTCACTCTGACTTCCCCTTAAATGAGTACAAAACAGGAGGCCTTCCCTCCAGCTAACAGCATGATCTCAAAATGTAAATTTTTCCAGGACATATGCACTCACTCATAGAGGCTACTATCTTATTTTATGGAGTAAGCAGGCAAAAGAACCAATATCAGAGAGGAAAAGCTGATGTGCGACTGCCACTTATACTGAAGTCAGATAAAGCAAAGCAACACAGGAGCAAAGATTCAGAAAAAGGAAACAGGAATGCATCTTGGTGGGAACAGTTTGTCCCACCTGAGTTTTTGCATTTTAGCTAATTTAGTATATAACAGATCTATTACTGATTGATATACATTTGAAAGCTAGGGGAGGAAGAAGCAAACGGAAAAGCGCTTTCTCAGTTGTAACATCAAATGAAGATATTCTAGAAAGAAAGCATTAAAAAAAAGGCCTGAAAAAAAATGGAAATGTCAGGAAACCTCACTGTAATTCTGGAAGCCCTCTTTGAAATCTTCCAGTAGGATTTTTAAGGTAAGCCTAGACATACTCACCATCTCAAGGAGAGGCAGGAGGCTTCCTATTCAGTAGACAGAGAAAGTGAAAAAGCAAAAAATGTGATCAGTAAAAGCTGGCTTGCTTACTGGGGAGCTGCTGAAACTGCACAGTGGGAAGCATCAAGGAGAGTGTGACTTCAGCCCATTTAAGGAGGAGTTTTCTGGGAAACAGGTAAATCTCTGACACTCAAAGCCATAACCTTTTTTTCCCCAGCCAGCCCTTTTTCACAAAGCATAGATGTCAGAGGAGGTTGGTGACCCCTCTCTTGTAACAGGCTCTTTGTTACAACAGTGGTTCCTAAACACACTGGTCCACTGTAAATTATGTTTCTTGGTGATCACTGCATCCCTTATCAAACTTGAGCTTCAAACACTTCTACAGCCCTGATACAGAGCCAAACTATGGCTTTGTAGTTGGCTGGTGACCAAAGGACCACATCTGGAGGGGCCTCTGACAGAGGACCCACCCAGGCTATAAAAGACTTCTACTTCATAAAAGAATTGAAATCTGTGCCTTCCCTCTCCCTGGGCACTTTGTAACCACCAGGTTATACTTACTGTGCTCCTGGACAGGGATGCTCTGTGTTCCATCTCACAACAATTCCGCTTTTTCCAAAGATTTTCTGTCTCTTCTACTGATTCCTCAAAACTATTGTTCATTTGCTTATTCATTTCTTTTGCCTTCTACTAATGGAGTCTGAAACAGTGAGGAATATAACTTCTTTTTGTCTACCCTTGCAGAGGAATGCTGTCTAGCAGCTGTCTTAGGGGGATTACAGAAAAACGATCAATTCAAATATGGCTCTGGAAGTCTAACTGAATTCTTGCCTTAGCTCTCAACCCTTGCAGCTTTCCATGTTCTATCCTGTCCTGCCCTGCTCTTTTAAGCTCACTTCTCTTCAGTCTCCTTTTCTTTCTTTTTCTTCTTTTATTCCTACTGTTTCCCTATACACTGTAACTATCCTAACAGAAATGGAAACAACAAGGCTCTTCACATTTGTCAAATGACTTGTCTGCTGCGGTTTTCTGTGTAATTCTCTTCCATTTTATCTGCCATGTCATTCCAGATAACAACCATTTTTCTGCAAGGAATATGTCTATATTTGTTAAGAAAGCAGTTACACTATTTTGCGTACTGCCACAACCTAAATTATTATCATCATCTTTTTTGAAAGTATTTTACAGAAAATATATGCATATATATACATATATTTTCAAGCCCCAAAGACCTTTCCTTTATTTATGAGAATGAAAATCTGGGGTGACTTCCAGAAACTACACAAGAAATAGATGAAGAGTGCCAGATCCCACATTGGCAAGTGAAAAAGGACAGCCACAAATCCTCATCCTCCTGTTAGAATGATGGAGGAGTTTCAAAACACAGAAAGAACAACTGGACTGAACTACTTATACACACTGAGGGCTGGGGTGAACGAGTGCTTTTTATTGTTAATGTAATGGTTTGGAGTTTTTGTTTTCTTTTAAATAAGTAATTGGAAAGAATAGTGGAAATGACAAATATGAGAAAGAACTGACTGTATTAATGAAAGAAGAAAGATCTGGAAATGAAAAAGGCAGCCTGACCACAAAATCCTTGTGGTGGTCCAGAAGGACGCAGCGGAATCTGTGATGAATCTTCCTTTGACTTTGGTGGGACCGTCGCAGTATTCCAAGCAACAAGAAATGGAAAAGATTTTAAAACAACCAGTGGACAAACAAACACATCAGCTGTGTGCTCCACCTACTATAATCCATTTTTCCTCTGCACTTCTTGCTGAAATCCATTTAAGTCCCAATTGTGCAGATACATGCTTAACATTATGCAACTACTGAGATCCACTGGAGTCTGAAATGCTGTGTTTTCTGATAAACTAAATTACACACAGTAAAAGAAAGATCAGGACTTGTAGCTATAAGCTCTTCACAGCAGAAATCATAAACAACCCAGCCCTTAGAAATTTGTATTGACTTAAGGAGTGGGACTAGGATAACTCCTTTGAATTTCATTCCTACCATTTATAAGTCCTACTTTATCCTAAGATGCATTTTATAAACAAAGTAGCAATAATATAAAATGGCTTTTGTGAGGTGTTTAGCATTGCTTCTCTAATACCACTCTGCCTAGCTTCCAAGTGCATTTAAGACTTACCGAGAATTTATTTACTGCTTCCACTTTTATGGTCATATACATGCGACAGCCCTCTTATAGCCCGAGCAGTAGAGTTTGGAGAAAGAAAGACCACTGCAGAGGTATGACAGACAACCCTCCCTTCTACAGTCACAGACCCAGAAAAATATGAAAGTAATAGAGCTCACTGACTACTGTCATTTCATTAATCTTGGATGTTCTGCCAGTATTAACCAGTTGCTGTATAGATCTGTGTAGGAATTGATCAACACATTGGCAGTCCTGCAGCCTGTCATCCAATGTTATATTTCAAGTAAAGGTTGTCACAGGAATTCTTGAGCTTAAATTCTCTTAAAATTCTCTTAAAAGAGAATGTTATTTTCTTGTATTTCAACTTTTTTTTATTCCATGAAGTGTTTTTTAAAATTATTATTTTACTTACAGAATTTAGAGATTTACAGTATACCTAATTGTGTGTTAAATTATATTTTAAAAATTTGAAACTAGTCAATAAATCAATCCCAGAAATGGGAGTGACCTCATTTAAATCAAGTTGCCGAGGCAAGCAGCTCTGCTGCTGGCAGGATCTGCAGCGGAGCACTCCAGCGTGGTACACAGAGGGGTTTCCTGCAGCAGGGGAACCTCAGGGGGAGCTGAGAGACCCTCCAGAAGCCCACAGCTCACGTGACAGTGGCTGATGGGACCTGAATGGGGCCAGAAGCACCAGTGGCCAAGACCCCTCACATGTATAAAAGAAGCCCTCAGGAAGTGCTCGCGGCCAAGAGTGCTGTGAACAAGGCGGGCAAACAGGGTGTGGGGTGGCAGCCAGAGCATGGCAAGACAGTTTGCGAGGAAGAGCGTACAGGAAGGATGCTGAAGCTCTGCCAGCTTGACCAGGGAGCAATGGTATCCACCCAGCAGAAAGCCACAGCCTCTCTAAGCTCTGTACTCACCACAACTGACACAGCTTCCCAGACAGAGATCTGTTGGGAACAGGCTGCCACCCAGGTGTCTGGCTGCAGGGTGTGCCCTGCTCTTATGTCAATACAGTACGGCAGTAGTGAGCCAATACAGGACAGCAGTAGTGAGCACACCTGTGGGAGGTGTGCCCAGGTAGGAGAACTCCTCCGCTTAGTGACAGAGCTCCGGGAGGAGGTGAGTAGGTTGAGGAGTATCAGGGAGACCAAGAGAGACAGACTACTGGAATGGCACCCTACCTTCCCTGAGACAGACCCAACAGGCAGACAGGACACATGACACGGAGGATTTCCTGTCCTCTCTCTGTCTGGCTGAACACAGTGACTGAAGGGATAGGGGGTAATGGTGACAAGTTCCTGCCTGGCGCAGCAGGTGCATCTCCTCTGTGAGTGCCCCACCTTCCCAGGTGCCCTTGCAAGTGGAACCAAACAATGACAAGGACAATGGTTCATCTAGCTTGGAGGGTTTGCTGAGGTTAACTCAGTCTATGTCTTGCATCAAAACTGCTTCCATAAAGAAAAACAAATGAGTCATTGTCACAGGAGGCTCTCTCCTGAGGGTAACAGAAGGCCCAATATGCAGACCAGACCCACTTCTTAGGAAAGCCTGTTGCCTCCCTGGGGCCTGGGTTAAAGATGTGAAGAGAAAACTTCCTACCCTGGTACAGCCCTCAGATTACTACCCATTGTTGTTTTTTCAGGTAGGCAGTGATGAAGTTGCAACAAGAAGTCCAAGGGCAATCAAGAGAGACTTCAGGGCCTTGGGACGACTGGTTAAGGGATCAGGAGCACAAGTAGTGTTCTCCTCTATCCTTCCAGTTGCAGGGAACGATGAGGGAAGAAACAGGAAGAGCCANATAGAAATTAGGGCTTCTCCCCGAGAAAATGTGGTGGGATCAATAGCCCAGGTGAAGTACATCTACAGCAATACAGCACAGGAAACAAACAGAAGGAGCTGGAAGCCATTGTGCAGTAGGAAAACTATGATATAGTGGCCTCAAGGAAATGGCCTCAAATTGCACCAGGGGAGGTTTATATTGGATATTAGGAAAAATTTCTTCGCAGAAACGGTTGTCAGGGATTGGAACAGGATGCCCAGGGAAGTGGTTGAGTCACCATCTCTGGAGGTATTTAAAAGATGTGGCACTTAGGGACAAGGTTTAGTGGTGGATGTGGCAGCACTAGGTTAACAGTTGGACTTGATTATCTTAAAGGTCTTTTCCAACCTCAACAATTCTATGATTTTATGATTCTAAGTCAGACACTGAGGATACACCTGAATTCCAGGGCAGATACGTCTGAATTATCTACTGCTTCTCCACATCTTTTTCTAGTGAAGAGACCTCCTTTTGACTTATTTCAAACAAGAATGAACACTTAGCTTTGTTATAATCATAAAACAAGTACCTTTCATCTTTACATAATCTGAATTTCCAGGAAACATAACAGATGAGCAAAAACATATCTTAAAAATTGAGTTGTTTCTTTTCCTGACTAACTTTTCTTTCTTTATGATATAAATATGCTGTCTTATCATTGAAAAAGACATATGCTGACTTTTAAAAGTCTAATCAACATTTTCTTTTGTTATTACTCAGACAACCTAAAGCCTCATAGAACATGCTTGTTCTTTGGATGCTTTAGTAGGAAAAGAACTGGGGTTTGATTCTGCAAATCTGTAGCCAATGCTACTAGGGCAAGAGCACTCCACAGTTCATACCACACTTCTGTAGCCCTTATCATCCTAAGTGAGGAAGCTGCATTGGTTCAGCAAGGTAATAATGCCTATCTGCTTCTCAGCCGACACACATTCCAGCATAGCCATGTTTCAAGCCATGGACAACCACAGTGAGAAAACACTGATAAGAAACAATTCTAAACTAGCTATTACAAGCAATTAGTTTAGACTCAAGTCAACCTTGCACTGATCTTAAAGAAAGTTTGCAGTAAATAATGTGGAGTCTGATTCAGCTCTCACAGCAGAGTAAAGTGGAATATAATCTCTCAAATCAATGGATTTATATGAGTGAAATCAAGTATAAAGGCAAAAACAATCAGTAATGCAGTGTCTAAAAATAAATAAATGCTTGATAAATTTTTGAGAATGGTCTCAGAAGATACATTCTTTTAGCTACACTGAGCACACTAAAAGAATAAACACATACACATACTGTTACATCATTCATTAAAACCTGACATCCTTAAGAGTTTCTAGCAAAGCATGGAATTTGGTGGGACTATTGCAGGTTTACCTTCTCCTCTTCCTAGGAATGCTCACCCAAACATGATCTCTGGAAATTTCTGTTTGCATAGATGTAAAAAAGCTGATGCATGCTCAGCAGCCTGTCCCCTCTGAGCATCCTTCAGCTCCTCACAATTCCTGCATGGAAAGAAGCCTGAACACATATTGTGCTTACAGAGCAATTATTCACATTTCATTTCAGACAGTGGGAGCAGGGTTTAGGAGGCATGCCTATGTGGAGAAAGTGAGAAAGGGAGTATCAGAAGCCTGGCATGTGAACAGAGCACAAGAACAGAGAGAAGCATTGGTTTGGGACTCTTGGCCCAGGGTTTCTATCCTAGCTAAAAGCTCAGACTTCCCACAAATACCATTCTAGCTTTGAACAGTTTGCAGTATGAGCCTTCTGAGCCAGAGGTAGTATCCTTGCACTTAACAATCTTTTTCATTTTTATTCTATTTTTCACTCTTTCTTTTTCATTCACTCATCTGTTCACCTCTTGAATTATTGTAAATATTTTAGCACTAATAGCATCCTCAAGTTGAAGTTCCTCAGACTAGATATATGTTGTGACAATAACATGGACATTTGCACCATTAGTTCTGAAAAAGTCACAGGCCATTTTATGCTGACATCCACTAGATCTTGTATTGGAAGTATAAGCAAATAACCAAACCTTATTCACCTTCTCCAGGGTTTCACAGGCATTCATTATATCTTCTGTCAAAGCTCCTCCTTTTCTCTGAGGTGAAGACTCCAACCCAGCTAAGCTGTTCCTCATGCAGAGCTATTCCATGTATTTGATCTTTTTGGAAATGAGGAAGGGTGACAGAAAGAATCTGACTGTTTACAGTGTTCAACATGTAGAGCATCTACATGTGTATTTACACAATGGTATAAATTTTTATGTCTTCTATTGTGTTCTCTTTCTGGTAAGCCCTAATATTTGATTAGGACTCACTGTACTACTGCACACTGAGCAGACATTTCACAGAACTATCTGAAATCCAAAATCTTCTAGAGTGATAATGGTCATCCCAGAGCTGACGATCACAATATATGTAACATTAGAACTTTTCAGACTCTAAGTTTTCCCTGAGAAGTGAGTAAGAGTGATAACATTATCACAAGACATTCTTTCTACATTACTTAGATTACTCCAATGGATTCTGGAGGATAGCCACATTTTTAATTCATTTATATTATAAGGCATAGATCATCTCAGATATCTGCACCTGTTATTTTTAATGTGTTTTGGAACTGGCTTTGGTTTGTAGGCATGGTGAGGTGGATAGCACATTAATTTAGTATTCCAGTCAATGGTGAAAAAAAGTGGATATAGAAGGATGAGATTTGGGCCTCATTCAGAAGAGAGAAAAGTGTGGTAATGTGTGTCATGAGGAGAGAGAGTGTATTCTTCTGAGTATTCACTCAGCTATGGAGCACTTATGAACAATATCTGCTTTTCAAGTAAATAAACCTAGAGAAGAACACACAAGAAAAGCACTATGGACAAATTGACTTGCTCCTTCCTTGACTTGCTGCTTATTAACAGAGAGGGCCTCATGGGTGAAGTGGAGATCGGGGTCACCTTGGCCACAATGACCATGAAGCAGTCAAGTTTAAAATATATGGTGACAGGAGGAAAGCTGCCAGCAAGACCTCAACACTGGATATGAGGAGAGCAGACTTCAATTGCTCAGGGAACTAAGCAAGGTCCCCTGGAACTAAGTAGGGTCCCCTGGTAAAAAGCTTCTGAAGGTGCTGGGGTCCATCAGCGCTGGTCGCTTTTTAAGTACCACCTCCTAAAAGCACAGGAACAGGCAATCCCAAAGTGTAGGAAGTCAAGCAGGTGAGGCAAAAGGCCGGCTTGGCTGAGCAGGGATATTCATGAAATAAGGAGAAAAAAAGAAAGGATATGGCCAGTGGAAGCAAGGTCAGGCAACATGGGAGGTCTATAAGGATGCAGTTCACCACTGCAGGGAGAAAATAAGTGTGGCCAAAGATCAATTAGAGTTGAATCTGGCCAGTAGTGTGAAGGACAATAAGAAGGGTTTTTTTAAAATATATTAATGGCAAAATGCAGGCTAGAAATAACATTAGCCCATTGCTTGATCAGAATGGTCACCTCACAAGCAGGGACATAGATAAGGCAGAGACGTTTAATGCTTTCTTCGCCTCAGCCTTCAACACCGATAGAGAGCTCAGGGACCCCCAGACCCCTGGGCTAGTGAACCATGACTGTGGGAATGATAAACTCCTAATAAACCCTGAACTTGTGAAATAAACCTAATAAACCCTGAACGGTGTGAACTTGCTGCTCCAGCTGGATC
>VZTV01074304.1:0-21624 GCA_013400875.1 Anhinga rufa | reverse complement strand
TTTTTAATTAAAATTAAATCTATTTTTGATACCTCACCACCAGATCCAACACTGTAATCCCGTGTGAAGGACGGATTCCCTCCACCGCAGTGTCAGGAAATGTTATTTCTTGCTCTGTATTTCCAATCAAGTTAGGCAATGTTTGCTTATATTTTTTTTCTTGCTCAGTATTCAGTGCTTTCATATCCTGGTTAGATCTTGATAGGAAAATATAAAAACATGTCAAGAGAGTGGTTCAGTTACAAATGGAGTGCAAAAATTATTTTGGAGAAAGCCCATTTATGTGTGATTTCTAGCCTAATTCTGCAAACCCTGGTGGTTTGGAGAGTTTAGAATCCAGAGGTTTGGGTACTTGCCCAAACTAACCCTAAAATGCAAACGTTTGGAAGCTTGCCTTTCAGTTCAGTGTGTGATATAAATAGCTCTGCTAGGAACAAACAAAGGAGGTATTGCATCGAGCAGCCAAGAGAGACTACACGAAACACTTGATCAGGCCGTGCTTTGGTATCCCAGGCTGCGCTCCATCTTCTGCCTTAGCAACGCTGCGGGTTGGAGACGCGCTGCTACTTTTCCCTGACATTAATGCAGTTGTGTCCGGGTGGCGCAAGGCAAGGAGTCTTTAGCACCCTTTACCTTTCTCGGGTTCTGTGAAGTGAGGGCTCACTACTCACCCCACGAAAAGATAATTTTAAAAATACTCAGTAAAGTCCTTCTCGTGGTGGCTTTGGTTGTTTTACTGTAGGGCTGCAGTCTCAGATGATGGAGCGCCTTGATGTTCAGTCCTGCAAGGACCAGAGAGGAAGGGTTCAGACCTCCCTTGCCCCTGCACCCCCATTCAGGTGAAAGGAGATTTCCTGATAGAGAGCTAAGGGAGTGATGCATTTTCTTCGAGATTTCAGAGCTTTTTTTTTATTTATTTTAGACTGGTTCTTGGGATTGCCTGAATTGGTAAGTATATCTGTAGCTGCATGCACATGTTCGGCCTTGAACAGGTAACAGCCTGGAACAATTCAACTGTTTGAGAAACTAACGGCCATTGCATATGTGGTCTTGCTACGGTACCCTTAGTACCCATTTCGGGTATTTTGGTATATATTTGCATATAACTTTGGGGATTTTGTTCTTCTAAAAGCCAGATCTCTACATGAGAAAGCAATGTTAGGGGTGTAAGTTGGAAAAAAAATAACGAGCAAACACTAATTTGCAATTGAAAGGCAGAACTTCCAGGGAAGCCAAGCAAAATCTCATAGCCCCAGTGAAACCGCGAGCATCCTCGTAGTTCAGCTGACATCCAGATATTTATGGGAGGTGTAAGAAGAATCAGGCCGCTTTATCTGCATCACCTTTCTCATGTTCCCCCTTTCTTGGTGGCTGCTCCTCTTTGATGACAATTTGCTGTAAAATTGCCACTCAGCCAGACCTTTTTTCCTCTCGTGTGCCTTCCCTGACCCCTGCTCTTTCCATTTGGCAGAGCCGAGCAGCCAGAGCCCTAAATCACCCCGCCTGCAGTAGGCTGCAACGCGTTGCCTCTCCCCGGCTTCCAGCTGGCGGCTGCTCTCAACTCCTGTTTTTCTTATTCCTGCGGAGACGGTGCATTCTCACGCTGTCCAAAAGCCAAGGGCCGGGCTACTAACAGAGACCGCTGATGAATGGTGTAAGGGCTTTTCCATAACTCCCTATTACTGATCAATGAGCATGTTAGACATCTCAGCAGCACAGCGTTTGAGAATAGCTGTCAATAGTGCTTCCTCGTGCTGCAAGAAAATGGGAAACTGTAATACTGGCATTACATCATTGATGGTAGCTGGTTATTGATGTCATCATTCCTGTCACTCACCTGATATATACAGCCCGCAGTGACTTACCTCCAATCTATAGAGGTATGGATTTGAAAATAAACATCAATAACTTTAAAATCACCATACAATTGAGATGATGCTAACTCCAAGTGGTGATGAATCTTGGATTTTCTCTTGCCTATTTCTATTTTTCACTCTCATAAAGGGTATGCACGGTCAGTTGCCTGTGCAATTTGAGATATATTAGATATTCAGATTACAAGGAGGGTCTGAATAACTAGTACCTTATTCTCAAATTGTCTTACGGATGAATCTGTATATCATGTGTGCATAATAATGTCTGTAATCATATGTTGTCTATTTACTGCAATGAAATTCTCATTGCATATGAATGCCTCAATGAATACCTCATTGCATCAATCTTAACTATCATGCAGAACAGCTTTTAGGAGACGCTTTTGCCTTGTAATCCTTTATTCTATGCATGCGCACCATTTGATCTTAAAACCCAGGAACGGAGAGGTGGACGATGTCCCTTTTCTTTTCTTAGAGGCTGGCTCCTGGAGGTCTGGCTTGCAGTGAGCAGCGAGCACGAGCGTCAGCACCTGTGTTCCGGCGCCAGACAGCTGGCACGCTCTCTGCGTGCCACGGCGTGCCATCTGTGCCAGGCGTCACGTGCCGGTTACGTGACTCGGGGGAACTCAGGAGGAAGAAAGTAAGTTCATACCAAGACAGAGGTGCATTTGTTTTTGTGCAGCCCTAAGACGTGCACTGAAATCTGCTGTGGGCTTGGTCTTTTCCTCTCCTTCACTGATCTCTTGCTGAAGCGGTGCTGGCCATACGAGCCTGATGAATTCATTGCAGTCATTCTGGGCTAATTTAAGCTCAGGATGTGCAGGGGGCATTAAGCACAGAAGGGATTTTGTTTCTGTAGCGTCTATATGGAATTGTTTGGGGGATTGAAAGCATCAGGTATTTTTCCAATACTTAAAGAGATTATTTTGCTATAGAAACTATATTGCCCCAAAGAAAGAGACCATTCACAAGTAAAATGTTCCCTTACATTGCATGGAAGAACGAGCTCAGCAGCCCCCTGTAAAAGGAAGAGGACCCCCCCGCTCTCCACCGACCGCCGCAAGCTGCCAGTCTGCCAGGTCAAAGCCAACGGCGGGGTTTACTGGTCCAGCCCGGTGTCCTGGGAGCTCCTTGATGCCGCCTGGCTTTGCCTTGGCCCAGACTGGTGGCAGAGGACAATGCCTGCACTTAGAGGTGCGTTACACGACTGGCCATGGTCACCTCTTATGGGATGCTGTTACTTCTGCAAGGGTAGAGCTTACTGATGGTGAGGAGACACCACCGAGTCTTCAGTCCCCTCTGTGGGTACTTGCTTTGCCCCAAGATGACCCTCTTTCTCAAGGGCAGAAGCTCTCTGGCATAGTCCAAAGGCAGGAAAAATTCCCTTTTCTCTCCACTCTTTTCTGAGCCTTTCATTCAGACACAGTGGGTCACGGCTGTGTGGCACCAGGAGGATGCTGTGGAGCTGTTCCCAGGCCCGTGTGGTGAATGCTATGGCTGTCACTCCCCTCAGGGGCGGAGGGAAATGAGCTCCAAGCAAATGCTTCTTCGTAGGTGCAATGCACATAAGTGCATTTTTGGATCATAGTCCAAGTCTGCATCATTTGTGAGCCAGTGAATGTGCCAGGCTGACTTGCTTTTTCTCAGTCCAGCACTTCTCCATTGAGCAGAGACAGAGTTGGGAGCATTGCACATCAAAGAGAGGGGAATTAATGAATGAGAAAACATTGACATTTTCACAATTTAGGCATGTTACTTTTATTTAAGGGTTTTTCATGGAAAGGGTGCAGAACCCTTAGTGAATAGACCTGTTAATGCCCCTTGCTTTTTGTGTTTATATGTGCCAGTTCTAATAATTGTCACGTCGACCTAAGTGAGAAACATCCAGACACGTTTATGGAAGAAGCCGTAGGGCTTTAGCTCGAGTGACTTCTGTTACTCCTGGGTGGGGAAGAGGGAAGGGCAATAAACAACAGAAATCTGTTGGTTTCTCAGCACCAAGATTTATCACATGTAAAAAATGCAGGACTTTGGAAGCCATTAATTATACATAAAGTCGATAACCAATCTTAATAGAACTTAAAGTGACAAAAGCGATGACATTTAAGAAATAAGCTTCCCCATACTGCAAGTCCTTGACCATCAGGGAAAGGAAAAAGACTCAAAACATGTTCTGGACACGCGGTAATTGCCATTGCCATTTTCTGATTTCATTAGAGAAAACTGCTTTCCGTGTAAGTACATTAGGAAAGGGAGAAACTCTGGATCACAAAGCTCAGATCTGTGTCTGGGATAACCTGCCCTGCCAGTTAGCAGCAGACAGAGGAATTTTGGGGAAAGGTATGGGAATTTGCTCTTTTATGATATCAGCTAAGTTTTCAAAATGTACAAAAGTGCATGTTGCATCTGCAGGATTTTCTTTCCTCCCAAATAAATCGAACAGAGTCATAGTGGATAGCTAGAAAAATAATAATCTTGATAGTAATAGTAATACTGGTAGTAGTAATAATTTCACTGCACTGCTGCTGATTTCTGGAGACTGGAATCTGATCAAATCTGACAATATTTAATCTGAGTTTAGACTTGAATTTTGTGTTAGTAAAATTTATAAGGAATATATGTATCCATGAAAATCCAAGATTTAAAAGAAGTTAATTTATTCTAACATGACACTTAATCCTATGCAAGTTGAGAAGGTCTGCTATGAAATCATCATTAATTTATACTCCTACAGCACAGTTTATCTCATTTACTTTGCACCTTATTTTTTTTTTTATGGAAGATCAAGAACAAATTCTTGGCCATTATTCTTGATGGAAACCATTTGAAATGAGCCAAACCAGTGAGAAAAGCAAGGCCCACACATGAATAAGGGTTGCCAGGTTCTGGACATTTTTTCAGCTGCCTAATTGAGGAAATATATTTTGCTCTTTGTTTCGAGGGGTGGGTTGGTTTGTTTGCTCGTTTCCTCAGGAGCGAGGAATTTCTGTTGGTTCTCGCCCTTGTTCCAGTTTGCAGGAGCAGGCGTTGGGGCTGTTAGCAAATGACATGCCCGTGAATATAAAAGACCACTACATCTTTGGAGCTGTTTCGTGGTATTCCCCAGCATACTTGTTTGTTCTAATTTGAAAGAAGCTATTGAACTGAAAGGAGGGACAAACAATCTACAGGCGGACAAAGCCAGTGAGAGCTAGGAGCGTCCAAATTTCCATGAAACACTCTTGTTTCAATTCATATTTAAATGGGCTCCTAAGCAGCTGGGCAACCTTTCTGTGGCCGGCCACAGCTGATAGTTTTAGCCAATGAGGAATCACATGCAATTTGCTGAGAGCAGATGAAAGGTGTGTGTTTTAGTCTTTTTAATGTAAGAGAATAAACACTGAACTAACACAGTATGTCAAGATGTTGGGCAGAGTTTAAGCGCAACAGAGCAGATTCTCGGTACTCTGAATTGGCATAGTTTTCTTTGAAGTCATTCAAATTATGCTGATTTGCAACAGCCAAAGATCAAGCCAAATATGGTTGTTTCTGTAACTAATTTTGATGTCCTTCTGTTTAATGATTCTTTGGGGGAAATTATTATTTCTTACAAATGTGCCTAGGCGACAATGACTCTATCATCTAATAACTGAGTTTTTGAAGGGCCAAATCCTACAGCCCTTACTAATTTAAAACTCATGTGGTGGACATCTGGAGAAAGAGAAGGCCTGGGTCAAAACTGCCTTTTGCATACCCCATCCTGATCTCAGGCTACCTCGGTCTTCGGCAGAGCCTCATCGCAGGGGAAAGTAGCCCAAATTCTCCCTGACTTGCATCTTGCATCTCTAACTGAGCCACCTTGGACCACGAAGGTGCTTTTGCACCTCTCCCCACTATCTGCTCTACTGGAGGTGCCGGAGGTGACGTACGGGCTCTCCACCTCCTAAATAACCCTTTATCCTGGGGCTGGCTCTTCCAGGGGCTGTGCTGACAGCTTCGAGGACATTTTGTCTAGAACCACCTGGTGCAGAGCATCCCTTATGCAGAGAGAAGCAGATTCCTCGCGCTCTAAAAGAAGTGTTTCCAGAGTACAAGTATGGCTATAATTTGCCAAGCGGTGCTTCTGCAGGTTGACAGTTGTTACTGTTCGCTCTGAATATGGCTTAATGCGCTAGGTCCTTTACAGGCATAACTTAAATATTCTTTACCCTTGAGTCTCTGCACAGTAGCCACATTTGTAAAGAAAACTATCAGGAATTACTAAGAACTTTGCAAAATAACTTCTCACAGGAGCTGGGTGAGATTAAAATTGCAGTTTTGTTGCACGACATTCTTTACTCTCTTTCATTGCCGTTTTGTTTTAAGCTTGTGCGCACTATTGGCTAGAGGGAGCAAGCAGGGCTTGCCTGGTTTTCCTTCCCCCTAACTAGATCTTTCTTAAACCTTTTCCTCCCCATTTGAGTTTCTTTTTGTGTCACGTTAGCAGAAGCGCGTGCATTTATGGGGCAGGATGATTAGGACTTTGCCCTGCTTTTTGTTCAGCTCAGAGGATGAGATGTCTGATTATCAGACATTCCCTCTAAATCTTTTCCTTTTCTATTGAGAAACTTTATTTTCTCTACTTCCCTCCTACTAATTATGATACTAATAGACTTATGAGTTCTATAAGTAATGACTGAGAAAATAAAATTTCCTCTGTTAATTTTGAGGTTTCGCTGTCACATCTATAAATCTGTGATGAGCAGAACAGTCTAAAGTAACTATTCTTCAATTTATTGCTTGAAGATAAAATTAGATAAATGAGCCATTACCTTCCACTTACATAAAAATGTGTTTATGCAGCTGAGTCGATGCAATGCTGATGCTCCTTGGCTGGCGATGGTGCTCATCGGCAAATATCCAGTATTATGGGATTGCTACCCCAGATTTCTTGCTTCAGGAATTAGAGCTTTGAGAGAAATCTCAACTCCTGGAAGTGGTGGCTGCACATAGTGGCAGAATGGAGCTAGGGGGGAAAAACTCAGCTTTTGAAAACCTCAGAGAGCAGAATTTGGCTCCTCCAGCAGCAGCAGCAGTTCCATGGACCCTGATGCCTACAGCCGCTTTGTGTTGCAAATATTTTATCTTGATTTACAAAGTAAATTGACGTAGGGCTGAAGCGGCAAGTAGTCTTTCTGCTAACTTCCGATGAGGTTAAAATTCAGTATCTGAAGTTCATTTTTATTAATAACTAGTTTTCTGGCCAGGCAAATATCTGTAGAGAAAAATAAAATAAAAAAAAAACAACACCCAGACTGGAAGAGAAAAAAAAACCAAACAAACATACAAACCCCCTTGCAAGATGACTAACAACCTTGCAACATTAATGATACAAAATTTACCCTCTGTTAGTATATTTTTGTCTCAGGATATGTGATTTCCCAAGGACAAAATCAGTAAAAGCTACCTTTGGCTTCCACCGCTTTCCAGCAAAGTGGTTACAGGGAATGCGTACTGAATTTACCCTTTAATTTGGTTTTGCACAAGTAAAACCTTGAGCGAATATTCTCAGCTTATGAAAATCGGACAAAATTGCCAAATGGAAAATAAAACTCTTCATACAGTTTTGTCTTTAAAAATCTTTACCTGAGGGAGGAATTGATCTGGATTTGGTGCAAATAATTAAATAAAGTAGAGAAATTACTAAGCAAAACATTACTTTCTTTTAAAAGGCAAATGGAAAACAAATGTCTGAGAAAGGCAGTGAGCTTGCTTAGTATTTTATATTCAAATACTTCTTAGGTTTATATTGAAGAAACACAGAGTATTTACTGATCTTTCCATCATAAGTGGTTTCAAGATGGAAATAAAGTCACTGAAATCAGCACAATTCATTGTCCAGAGCTACAATAAATACTGCATTGACTTCCAGGAGTTCTCCTTAAAAGACATGTTTGTTTAATTTTGAACTTCACCAAAAAGTCGCTGGTAGGCTGGGGTTGGTCCAAATCTGTGCTGAGAGCAACCACCAATACTGCAGGAACTTGTCAGGGACTAACATGAGACCACCCAAACATGTTACTTGCCCCATAAAATAAATTGCTGTGGTTTCACTGGCGTCCCCGATGCCAAGACAATTTCTACCAGCTGAAGCTCTGACCTGTGGAAAAACTCCCTGCTAGTCCTCTGGCTTCAACGAGTGTGTAAAACCGTGTCTGTGTCAGCATCTGAATTTTTACATTGGAAGGGGTATGGAGAAGATGCAATACAGCATCAAGCACATTTTTTTCTACTTTCCTTTTGTTCTGTCTCTAACCGTATTTTAGATGCCCTTACAACTGCGTGTCAGCTGCGTCTGACCAGACAATAACTCAAGCCGGGTCACCTTGTCCAAACAGGTGGTCAAAATTTCAAGGAACTGTGGTTTTTTTTTCCATAATGGAAATGGATGTTTGACTTAAATCTTGCAAAGAAACCTTTTGAAGATGCACTAGCAAAGTATTCATTTAAAACTGGGAACACTGCATACCAAATCCAACGGGGATAGGTAATTTGATAGACGAGTCCACCTAAATGATACTAGCACGTTGTTTATCTTCCTAGCCATCAGGTTAAGAGCTGTTGTGCATAACTTTCTTAACCTTAACCTCATCTGTTCATCTCTCGGGACTCCAGACGAGTGCAAGGGATAAAGGAAAATCAATGCCGAGTTTGGTTCTGGTAAATGTTTATGTCTGTATGCAAAGGAAGAAGGGGGGAGACCTTGAAACTATCCCTTCCCAATGAAAGCTTTTAATTAAATTAGGTCTTAGAAATGTGGAGTGTGATCTTTGCTGTGTTTTGATTTCACTGAAGATTATGACTAGACTTGCCAAAACCAACTGCGAAGTCTTACATTTGTAAACTCCGCACACAACGCCTGTGAATTCGATACATCCCAAAGAAAGCGCCCGAGTGCTGCTGTTTACATTCCTAAAGTCTTTACAAACAAGGAGAACAATATCTGCTCTTTACAGATTACTGTGGGCAGGTTCCTGTGTACAGCACGAGTGACCTTTCCAAGTTGAGTAATCTATATATACTCAACCCTGGGTGTTGTAAAAAGCTCAGGTGTATCAGCTTACTGTGAGTTAATACGAGATACAAGAAGAATGATTTTTACAGTATCCAGCTGCCGAATATCAAATGATTGAATTTTGCTCTATAAAAGAGGACCTTTCTCCTATGTGTATATATAGATTCTTCATACTGCTGGGAAACTCTATATTGTACACAATCCAACTTAAGTTTATGCCACCCCCTCTCCGGCTTCTCTTTATCCGTGGTTAGGCTGCTCTCTGTATCGCTTTCCATACCAAAGGCATCTTTATATCAGGGAAGGGAGAGCCAGCAGGTGTAGCACCTCCCGCTCCATGCTCCCCCCTTCCTGCGTGATAATTTGCGACAGAGTAAGGCACAATCAGCCCTTTTGCGCTCCGTAGGACTTGGACGTGTAGCACCTCTAGCACACGTCCACAGAGCCGGTAAGCGCTTTTATTCAGCTCCAAACCGTTGCAAAGGTGAGCAAACAACCAGGCTATGCCAAAGGGGCAGCCCAGCCTCTTTTCCCTGCTGCCTCTGCCCCCGGTGCCTGGCTGGTGGCCCGGAGGCTTGCAGCCTCTATCAGGAAGGGTATTGTACCTTCCTGAAGAAAAAGCCTCGAACTCATTTTATCTTGGATGTTTTAAACATATAAAGGCAGCACATGTCAGATGCAACGATGATCTTAGGTGAGTATCTGTTTTGCTTGAGCTTGTGGGAGGTAGATGCAGGCAAAATGAAAGCAGCTGGCTGAATAAGGTCTTTTAGCTCAGTGCTACAGCCTCGAACAGAGAAGGATGGGACCAATAAATCAAATATTCTACTGGCATTTTCCAGCTAGCACTGGTAGTGAGAAGCAGCTATGAGACGGTGGGATGGGTGGCCTTATGACCCAGTGACCAAAGAGGCGAGCGCAGTGAGCTAAACTCATCAGTGCAGTTGGTAAGGTCCTCCAAAAGGATATCTGCTGCCTTCCCCCCCTCCATAGCTGTGGGGCTAATGGGAGAAAGCTTTGCCCTGATGAGACATCAGGTCTGACCTGCTTCAGAGCAAGCTCCTAGGAAAAAAAGAGGAGGCGTGAAAGAAGATGTCCGCAATGAGGTTTCTTCCCTTCGTACGAGATGCTGCACTGCACCGAGTGTCATTAAAACCAGTCCTGTAAGTCTACCCGGCCCCAAAGAGGGTGGTGGGGAAGGCTGGGCAGATGCACGGGGTCCAGCGGGGCTGCTGGAGAGCGAGGAGAAGCACAGGAGAGAGCTGCTGGTTGTTTCGGGGTCCCTGGGGTCCTGTGGTCATGTGCCAGAAAGTTTCTGCCTTTCATGTTTGGAAACAGTAACTTCATTAGCTTTTTTTCAGGATAACGCAGGTTCTTCCCAGACACGGTTTACTTCCACTGTTAACAGCCTTTGTACTCCGAAGGCTCTATGGGAGATCCTTTGTGCAAATAAGAATCAAATCTTCATTTTCTTAGGCCGCATTGTAATGGGCTTTTCCCTCTGTTCTTACAAGACACCTGAAAAAGAGGGGGTTTGCTGTGTAAGCTTAATTTTTAGTGTATTGATGGGTCTTCTGGATATAGAAGTCTGAACAATGGCAAGGTTGGGAAAGTTCATGGACACATCCTAACTTTGCAGCTAGGCTAAGACTTTATTTTCTGATAAAAGAAATATGGAAACAAATATAGGAAACGTATAATCCAGATTCTACTATAGTATTCATATATGCAGCTAAAACAGAAAAAAAAAATAATTAGTGTCTCAGGCTGTCAGCGAGTGCTGTTCTGCTTCTTAAAACCTGAGCACTACTGGTTAGGGGGAGCGAGATAATGATAGAAACATCCTGTGAGATTGTAACCCAAGTGTTTTGGTGGTTGAACTTGAGGAAAGGGCACATATTATCAGCTGTATTCCGTTCTCAATTCACTACAGGAGACTGTGAGAGAAATGGTCTAAAACCAGGCAATCAATAATTTGTATAGTGAACACAGTGTGCTGTTAAGTGGTCTAATCTTTAGATCTCTTCAAACATAAGGTGATACAGAAGAGGAATGATTGCCAAGGAGAAAGCAACCTGAGGTGTAATTCCTGGGAACAAAGACCGAAAGGGAAGTTGTACTACATTATTTTTGCATTAGAAAACCTGATAGGTCACAGAGCCTGGCTGGTCAGTCTCAAAGAATTTGTACGACAAAAGCTCGCGCAGGAACATAACTGATTCAGCCGCAAACCCACTAATATCTTCTGTAGAATATTTGCTCCTGTGCATCCTCCTACAGAGTAAAGCTTTGTTTTGCATACCAGAAACAGAGGTTTTCCAGTTACTGAAGATGCTGCTGTTTGCCTTTCCTAGCTTGCTTAAGTCCCTGAATTGCTGGAGGGAACTACTTGGGGGATATTCTGCTGGCAAGTGACCTCAATCGCCCGCGAAGAGGCAGAATATGCGTTTCAATATTAAACACCTGAACAATGCTCTCTAGAAGCTCTCTTTAGAGGTCCTGGTATTTGAAAGAGAAGCACAACCCGGTAATTCCTGTGACACTGTTTTTACAACAGTACAAAGAAATAAAAATTCCTTGGTGTTATACAGGAATCAAGGTAAGAGACACCAGTTCGGTTTTGAAGGTTGAATTAGGCTTTACCATTCTGGCTTAATTAATCTATTAAGTAATTTCACAGAATCATAGACTCATCAAGATCCATCAGGCCAGAAAGGGCTGTTGTAATCATTTAAGGTGATCCGTGTAATGTGAACCATAAGATTTCCCAGAATTGTTGAATTTGTTTGAATTGAATTTGAATTGAATTTAATTAAGTTAATCTTTTAGGGGGGAAACTTAATCTCAGTTTCAAACCAATGGGTTCACTCATGTGAGGGAATAGTCCAGAGGAGAATTTTTCTTGAGTAAAGGGCTAAGTAACTTGAATAACAATGATATTGCCTTTGTCTCCTTGTACTGTCTAAGTGGTGATTAGGTCTGAACTTGACTTTTAAGGCAATAATACCTTTCTAGGGGTGACTCACTGAGTGAGAAGAGAGTTTTCAGTACTGTGGGTCTGAGTAGACTAGCAGACTGTCTATAAACTGAGGGAGGAAAATAAGAAGGGAGAGAGGAAAAAGCCAAGGAGAGAGTAAAACTTAGAATTGGAAAAACAATTCCAGTTCCAGATGAAACATTTCATTACATATGATGGGTTAAAAGCAGTTTGCCCAATGACTTTTTATTTAAGAAGGCATTGTGTGAAACGTGGCATTGTTCCTTACAGGAAATAAAGAACAAGAAATCAACTTATTTTCTTTCATACTTGTATTGAAAGTGGTATGAAGTTGTAACGTAGAAGTAATAGCTCCGAAGCACAGCAACCTTGTGGTATTTCCTTTTGGAACTGCAGAGCATTATCTAAAAATGAGAATGCGAGGACTGGAAGGATGTTGCTGACTCCCAGAAATTGAGCCTGCCTTTTATTTTTAATGCAAGATTTTATTAAATATCTTTAGTGTAGTGACATAATTCAGACCTTTGCTCATAGGGAGATATTAAGATCCCTCTGGGGAGAGCTTGGGCCAAAACCTGAAAGTGCTGAGTATCTGCTACCACATCTGAATTCACGCTTCTCAATTTCTGTCCTTTTCTCCAGAAGTTTTATGTTTGATCCTCTTCATTGTCATATTCCGTTGCTAACTCAGCAGGACTGAATGCAGAAAACAAAATCCTGAAAGATCCATAGGCTTGTGGAGGTTGCCTTGGAATTGGCTGAGAAAACAGACACGTTGAGTCTGTCCTGAGCTTTGGACTCTTGCTTTGAAGGTGGCCAACGCAACGAGCCGAGAGGTACCTGGAGATGTCGCATATCCTGAATCGTGACTTCTGCCGCTGGGTGTTTGTGTGCTCTTACATGTGGGGAAGCACTTCATTGCCAGGTTTAAAGAATACATCCCCTAGCATGATGTTTTTGTTGAAATTCCTGATTTGAGTTTTGTTTAATTAAAACGTGGGTAGTCTTTGAGTAAATCTCCCTTTCCCAAGTGGGCTTGGTCTCTGCCAGCTCCTGAGGTGCTCTTTCAGGCCGTGGATCAGGGAAAGAGCATTGCGTGAGTGGAGGCAAAGAAGTGTTGGGATTTTCACTTACTTTTTTCTCCCTTAAGCTTTTCCCATTACCGAAGTCCAGTTCCCTTTACATCACCATTTTTGTTTTCCTTTCTCAGTCACTGACAAGATTTTTCTACACTTTCTATTTCTTATTCGTCCAGAGTTTGCTCTCCTGTGCTGTGGCGTTGTGCTTTGCTGGCGATTGCTGCGTGGCAATGTGCATTTGGAAAAGCAAAGTATGCTGAAGAGTGAGCACGCTCACAGCTGCCAGGGGCTGACAACTGAAAGGCACAAGTGGGGACAAAACAGAGCAGACGGAGTGATGTGGGAACACTAACACTTGTGAGGTACCCTCTTCCTCCCCCCCCCCTTTTTGAAGGAAGGAAAGAAGCTGGGCCTTTGTCCAAAAAAGCACTTAAGCATGTGCTTGACCTTAAAACATGTGAAAAGACTCTTTACTATCTTCGTTCATTCTTACGGTTTTCTGTTACCTGGATTTAATAGAATAAATATTTAATAGAATAAATATTTAATAGAATAAATGTTCATCTCTTTGATCCCAGACTTAAGGAAGATGATCCATATTTTTTACTCCCTGAAAATATGAAAATCTGTTTGTTATATCACAGCTGTGCAAACAAGTTCCCAGGAAACTTAACACGGTGCATTTAGTATTTGGGAGGTTGCTCCTCCCCTTGATTAACAGGGGAAAGTTATCACATGGAGAAAGTGTAGAGAGGTTGTTTTGCACGGGAGTGAGAAAGGAAAAGGATTAAAGAGTCTTAAACACAAAGCTTGGCAGCAATTGTTGAGAACAAAAATGAAAATAGTTTAAGAGAACAGTGCAGGCAATAACTCACTTGGGGGGTCGGCAGAGGACCAGAAGAAGTGGCCAGACTGACATTGCTTGGTTTTATTAACTCATCCATAATTAGCCCATAGCTTAGATACAATTTAGCTTGTGCCATATGGGCTAATATAGTGCTGAAAGTTACCCCCCATGCAGGTGACAGTCTGTCACACTGAAGGAAGATTAGCATAAAACAAACAACAATGCACTCTTAATGACAGTAGCACCATTTGCAACGCCATAGTTAAGGATGTATAAGCACTTCTATTATAACCCAATCTTCAAGATTTTATTAAGTAGACATAAAAAGCATGTGCACTCACACCCCCCTTATAGCCCAGTGAATCCTTTCTTCGATTCTCAGGCAAACTCATTGTGTATTTGGGGTTTTTTGAAGTTATTTAATTTTATTTTTTTTTTTAGATGGTAACAATGTAGGTATTTACTTGCAGCTCTGCTGGTGTTTCCTGGAACGGTGTGTGGAATGAGTTGTTCTAGGTAAAACATGTTGGGCAAACAGATCCTGGTGGTTTCTGCTTTGATAAACGTACGACACAGTGGTTGTTAAGCTCAAATAAAAATGAGAAAGCTACACTGTATGTGCCCATCAACCTGATTAGAACTTTTTATAGTATATATGAATCTAACCAAATAGCAATGGTATAACTACGTAGGCAGTAGATGTTCTGTGAGTATAATATATACTGGGAAGAAAGTAAGCCACTGTCTTTATTGATTCCTCTTTATTGAATAGGAATTGCACCATTAAAATGATACCCATGTGTTGTTGATACGTCCTGCATTTATGTTAATTTGGCTACATATTGCAAATATTTTCATTTTAGAATCAGGAAGGAAATTTTGTGCCAGAGCCTTTTCCAAATTGTGCTGAGCTTTTGACACAAAGCAGCAGAAGCCATTAGCATTCTCAGTTAAGGCTGATCAGTCATGCTGTTGAACCATTTCTTCTTTCCCCCCAACATATTTGCTTTCCTGTGTTTTCCAGATAAAAGGGAAGCTCCCCCTCCAATAAGTTTTCCGGACTTTTCTTTTGAAAGGCAGCCTAGCCATTTTAAATATTTTAAATGAAGTGAGTTTTGTTATGCAGACAGGAGCTAAATTTTTTTCCTAGCTCTCATCGGCTATTTATGTGACTCTATGGTTTTCAAATGGTATAATGCTAGAGGATGCCAAATGTCCTGCCATTTAATAACCAGTAGCATACAGAGCTCTTTTCAAAATGCCACCACTCTGAGCATCTGTTGTTATTAAGTAAGATGATCAAATTTTGTACAGGACTTCAATTTTGCTTTTCACATCACTTATAGAGCAAGAATAATATGCAGTCTGTGTATAAAACTAATGTGTTGGGATCATTGAGCCAATTGCTGGTTTTTGTGTTCTGCTTTATTGCAGATTGTAAAATAAACTTTGGCCTTTTTTTAATAAACGTTATAAAAATGCTCTGTGAATCAGGAGAGTGTCAGCAATTAAAGCCATTTAACATCATAATAATTAAAAATGCAATACTCCAGTGTAGTCAGCACTGGTTCACATAAAAAAGCCACATTGTTGGTCCTTAATAATTACATTATTTGACAGACATGCTAAAGAAGAGGAAAAGGTGCACGTTGTTAGTATCAGATGAGCAACTAATTCTTATTGTTTCTGCAAATTGCTCTAAAATCCTTTACTATTGCTGTCTTTCAGCTAACAGATGTGGAGGAATGTCCTCGGCTCACCATTGCTTTTCTCTCCAGCAGAATATGACTGACAACACAACGACACAAGGGAACAGCTGGGTCGAAATGCATAATATTTTCGTGGTGGAGAATGAAGCTGATTAGGCTATGGAGTACCTAATTGGGTAAGATGCCCCTCATTTTCAAACTATAAAATTCAGATAGTGTACAGCAGAAAAGAGAAGATGGGCTGGTAAGAGCCGTATGTTTGTCCTGCAGCACAACTGGACCTTTAAAATGAGTGATGCTTTTACAGCTGTGGTTTGGGACTGTGCCTGAGCTCAATGTCATGGAGGGCCAAATTTTTGAGAGGGGACTGAACTAGGACATAATAGCATTTAAATTACATCTCTGCACCTCAGTCCATTCTCCTTGCTCTTCCCAAGTTTGCATAAACAGAAGGGCAGATTTCCCCATGGTCATTCCTTTCAGGGAAAAATAAAGCAAAGGAAAAACAAAAGCAAAAATTTTATAGATTTATAGAATCATAGAATCACAGAAGGGTTTGGGTGGGAAGGGACCTTCAGAGCCCATCCAGTCCAACCCCCTGCAGTGAGCAGGGACATCCCCAACTAGAGCAGGGTGCTCAGAGCCCCGTCCAACCTGACCTTGGATGTCTCCAGGGATGGGGCATCGACCACCTCTCTGGGCAACCTGGCACCACCCTCACTGTAAAACATTTCTTCCTTACATACAGTCTAAACCTACCCTCCTTTTGTTTAAAACCGTTACCCCTTGTCCTGTCACAACAGGCCCTGCTAAAGAGATCGTCCCCATCCTTCCTACAGTCCCCCTTTAAGCACTGGAAGGCGCAATAAGGTCTCCCCGCAGCCTTCTCTTCTCCAGGCTGAACAGCCCCAGCTCTCTCAGCCTGTCTCCATAGCAGAGGTGCTCCAGCCCCTGATCACCTCCGTGGCCTCCTCTGGCCCCGCTCCAGCAGGTCCATGTCCTGTCTATGCTGGGGGCTCCAGAGCTGGACGCGGCGCTGCAGGGGGGTCTCAGCATTTAGGGTTTTTTTTTCCTTGAATATCAGAGGTTTGGGATTCTTCCCTGGTTTCATTGCCTGTTGTATGTTGCTGCAGAAAGGCAGTGATGTAGAAGCAGCGTCATCTTCTCTCTTGAGAAGAGATGGAGAAGTTCTGGTTGCAGTGCTGTGGCAAGGGCACAGTGTACTGTGCATATGCTGTGCACAGGATATGCTGGCATCCTTGCATATCCTAAAGGGGAGGGGGTCCAAAGAGGTTTGGGAGGAGCATCCGCAATCCTGCCTCCAGAAATCGCAGAAAACAGAGAGTGAAAACTGACTTAAAACATCCTGATGAGGCAATTTACTTTCTTTGTCTTCCTGGAGGGTCCAAGAGCTTGCTCTGTTCTCGTGTCTGTCTGTGGAAATATTCCCAGATTGTGGCACACTGAATTTTTTTTTTTCATTTACTCCAGCTTCTTTAACAGCATTCAAGCCTGTTGAACAGGGGGTTTTTAAATTTATTTTTCTGTTTTTCTGAAGTCTGGCTTTGAACGTGTGAACCTCCCATCTCACAGCCAGCCACGCTGCCAGCAGGCTCTAGGGGTGAGCTGATGAGATTACGGTCACAAGAAAGATGCTACCAGTTCAGTGCACGTTATACCTTCGCTCATAGGACCAGTTGTGCACCTGGGAGACTGCACTGAAAATGCTTCTTTTTTTTCTTTTACTTTCATGGATGTTCAAGCAAGTGAAGATCTCCTCTAACCAGAACAGGGTGCGAAAGCTGCTTTGTCATACTGAGCGTGTTAATCAGGACTAGGAGGCGGAGAGGTGCGGCTCTGCTCACGGAGGTTGGAAAAGGCACTTTGCACATCCAACAGCCTCTCTCCAGTGTACAGGGCTGCAGGCTGACAGCTCAGGGGCTTGGGTACGCCTCTGCCTTCGGGCACCCCAACCTTGTGCTTTGGCAGCAGGGACTCGGAGGGTGGAGTGCCCTTTTAAAAAAAAAAAAGCTAAAAGATAAACTTCAAACCAGATCTTGCAAGGCCCCGTATCAAATATCAGCAAAACTGGAAATCTTTCTAGGGTGGGATAAAGTCATGAAAATCTCATTGCTCCGATTTCTCTTTCCGTCGCCTTGTGTATTCTGAATTGATTTGAATAGCCTGTTGCTGCTCTCCAAGGAAACCGATGAGTCAGCTTCATAAGTTTGACGTTGGGATACAGGAGCAATAAATATTTGTGAAGTTCGTGATATGTAAGTTAAATCAGGTAAAAACTGTTCTGAAGGTAAACAAATGAAAGTGTTCCTCGGAACACGGCGAGAGGTGTGTTTCTGCAGGGGTGTCTACACGCTTCGTAGACGATGTCTACAACATCTTTGGCAGACGCTTGTTCTTCCTGAGGTCTTGGTCTTGAGCGATGGGGAAGTAAAATCAGGAGGAGCCCATCCGCTGACCAGCTGCAGTGTTACCAGTGAAGGCTGGGGTACCTGGGCAAAAGGAGCAGTGGCACATCCCAAAGTCCAGTTATGGGCATTTTCAAAGCAGTGAAACCATCTGAAATGCCAGAGCCCCTCTGGAAATCTTTCCACCTTAGATATAATTCTTATGTGTGCAGGTATTTTAGTTCAAATATTAGCCTTAGGTTTTAAACAGATGATAGTTTTGTAGGAAAATAGCCATAACTGCATGACAGAATGGGATTTGCTTTGCAGTTCTGGAAAACAGTCTGCTTCTCGAGCACCAGAAGAGTCTTTAGGTGAAAGTATAAGAAGCACATTATCTCCCGATTAACCTGAATCAAATAATGGAAATAGAATTCCATCTGCCATAGAAATCATAAATAATAAATACATTATTAAATCAATAAACTGAGTACAACAATGAATTTTAAATCTTATGTTGTGATTAGAGCCAGCTCTTTCTTTGGGACACATTAAACTATATTCACAGCACATTCCACTTGGGTTTTTTAATAGGTGATCTGTTTCTTTTTCAGGAAGTTCATATGAAGTTTCTGAACCTCCACTTTGCCCCTTGGGGAGAAGCAGCCCGGAAATAAGGTGAAAGTGTTCTGAAAGAAAGGAGGAAATCTCAAAAGGAGAAAAAAAAAAAAAGGACATTATAGAAATACTGGTAAATAAAATATAACCAATAAGCAGCATGGGAAGCATGTTTAACCCGCTGCACACCAGTTTTCCCATACTACCAGCCAACTGAACACTGAATGAAGAATATCGAGTAGTATGGCTCCATGTATTAATGACCTTAAATGGGATACAAATGTTAATGGGTTAAATTAAAAGAAAGCATGGTGTACCAAGGACAAATGCATTAAGTCAGTGACAGTTGAGTCCTTCATGATAGCTGATCCTGTATAAGGAATAAGGGTAGTGTTTCAATAAGAAAAAATAACACAAATATTTTAAAAGTTAGGTTTTGGATAGCTGTTGCAGCTCAAGAGGCTTTTCTTGTATGATTCTGCATTTGTGTGACAGAGCCAATTGCCAGAACTTCTTTTGGTCGATGGGAAACCTGAGAGAGATTAATATTTTATTGTTACAGACACATTAATTTACCTACTGCTTTAAAACTTCTTAGGGTTAAATCCAGAGGTACTTAGATCTAGTCTTTTGAGACTAAACTGGACCTTACACCTTTCGAGTTCCTTCAAAGGGTGTTTTACAAAATCAGAGTTCTTTGCCTCGGAACTGGAAGGCAACTCTGCCACCCCAGCCCATGAACCCTGCCTTGAAACGTGTTGGGTCATCGAGGAGGCGAGGAGGTGCTGTAAAGCTGAAAGACCAGACAAGGAACGCGGCAAGAAACTTTAAGCAGGAAATAAAAACCCCCAAACCCTTATTATAATATTTCCCTGTCCTGGCTTGGCTCCTTCACTCTGGTGTCCTCCTGCTGTACCTGGCACCAGGCAGACCTCAGCATCCCTCACCCTTCGTGCCTTTTTGCAATGTGCACAGAACTCCCGAGGGTTCCTTTTCGCCACGCAGCTCTGTACCTCCTAGATTGGTTTTTGGTCCATGGTCAAGATTTGTGAACGATTTATTTAATGAGTTTTTGCAGCAGGACTGAGACCTCTATGGTTTCTCTAGGTGTTACTTCTAAATCTCATGCAGACTGTCTTGTTCAGCTCAAAATCTACAGCTCTTGGCATTTCTACCATGGCTGGGTATCCGTTAACTGCTACGATGAGGTTGAGGATTTTTTTTTTAATGTCATTTTTTGGACTGAAGTTGCTACTGAAATATTTTAGAATTCTAGGTACACTTGTGCATCAGGGCTCTGCCATGATTTTCTTGCAAAGAAGCTATAGAAGGGGTAAGATGTGCCTTTACCAGCTTGGTTCATCATGGAGGTGGATCTCCTACCTTTACGAAGGGATTTTTGCTGCTTTTTGAGCATCCCTTTCCTGCAGGAACCTCCCTCTAAATCTGTTCTGTTACCAGGACAGCTCTCCCTCAGCACCGGTTTCTGTCATTTCTTCAACACTAAGCAGTGATCCTCCAACTCACCAGTCCTTTCTCCCACAGCCAGGACAGCAGCACCACCCAACCCGCAGGCTTCATAAGTGCTGACAGTCCGACTGAATTTAGAGGACATGAGAAATCTTGACATTCAACTTGACAACATTTCGTTGCTGAGCCTGTGTTCCCATGACTTTTTTTAATGCAAATCAGAAGACGATTAGCTGTTTTCACTCTTCATTGTGTTTATTTTTTTGTTGTTCTTTGGGCTGTTTTCCACACCTCATCTTGGCTGAATTCTCTCCCATTTTTCTCCCTTCCTGTGTGCTTCAGCTCTTGCTCTGTTCTCCGCCCTTTGTTCTCAGTTGCTCTTTTCCCCCCTTTTTCCTTTTGTGCCTGTCTTGCATATTTTCTGGTGCTCTATCATCTCTGTTCTTTGTCTTTTCTTTTCTTTGTCTTTTTATTTTGCCTATCTTTGTTCTGTGTCCTCTTTGGTGTCTCCCTGTTCTTTGTCTTCTCTTTTTCCTTGTTCTTTCTTTTCCTCTGTCTGTCTCTTTTTACGATTCCCTTTTATCTTCGTTGTGTTCTGAGTAGGTTTGTCTTGATCTTTGTCTTTGCAGAGAACGTGCTCAAATGAAGACAAAACACGCCATTCAAACAGAAATTGCTTATTAATTATAACATGGACACGCTGCCGAAACCCAAGCCTCCCACAAAGCCGGCAAACCAAAGCACAGGTATTTGCAGGCCAGCACGGTTTTTTCTGCTCATCTGAGCTCCACGTAGGGCCCCGTGGTTGAGCACCCAGCACTTAAACCACGTCCTACCCCACTCCCCTCCGGGTAGCTGTCAGCCGATAAATCCCTCCTAGCTCTTGTCACTGACCCATTCATACTTGGGTGCAAAATAACCAAAGTGAGGTATCTGGTTATGCAGCAGCTATGAGTATAAATGTGTATTTTGGTCTCCAGTATGGAATCCACACGATCTTCATGTCCCAAGTGTGCCCCTTCCTCCTGTGGTGGGGGTATAATTTACTGCAGATGTCTTTGACCTACATCATCAGCTCGAAGTTATCAGTTGCTGCTAGAAGGAATGTTTTAATTTACTAACCAGCTCTGCTGGGAATGGGTATCAGCTACAGCCATGCGAAAGATGGGATTTCTTGGTACACTTGGTGCACAGTCATGAGTTATTGTTGTAAATTCTTTCATATTTGCAAAACAAAACATCTTAAAAATGTGCAAACAGGAAAATCAGAGGCAGAGCTATTTTGATAACGGAAGTTCTATTTGGTCCCAAAATAAATCTTTCTGTGATCTCTTTGAGCTTTGAAAAGATTAGTATGATTTCAAAGTTTAAGCTCAAAAAGAAAAAGTTCACATAAAAGAAGTTTAGCTTTTTGTTCATTTTCTCACCCATTTCTCCCCTCTAATATTTCAGGGAAATCTCTCTGCATGTACGGTGTTTGATTAATCCTCATTAAAGTCTTGGCTGAAAAACAAACCCCAGATCTTGTAGTTTGCCCTATTGTTGCTGTTCACCTCCTTTATTTTTGTTTCTTTTATTGTTTGTTTTTTTT
>VZTV01074294.1:246-10454 GCA_013400875.1 Anhinga rufa | reverse complement strand
CTTTCTACAGAACACCAAACTTCTTCGCCATTAAAATTGCTCCTGAAAGACTCCTTTTTAATTTTGTTCACCCAAATTGAACTGTTAAGTCAGGTTTTAATAGAGTTTCATAGGCAAGAAGGGCAAGATATATTTTTCCGATATTGCCTCTTTCTCATTTTAAAGCCAGAATTACATAAGTTTTTGATCTACCTATGCTAGATCTTCACATGCAAGGGTTTTACGTGCAAGTTTGTAGTCACTATGTAAAGAGTAGTTAAGGGAAGGAGAGAAGTTCCTTGGGAATACCCACCAACTAATGCTGCTTAACAGTTGATGCTTTATCGGTTCAGACATGGTCGTATACTAATGCAGTTACCATGGCCAGACTCAAATCAAAATGGGCCGAATACATTTGATAGGCATGGATTAAAAAACAAAAACAAACCAAAACACAAAACCAATGCCAAAACATTTCACCAAGGTGTATCTCTCAGTAATTCAGATTCTGCTTATACGTCATTTTTGTATTACACGTATTTGACAATAAATTAGAAGTAGTACATTGCTGCAGGATAGATGAGTTTTATAGTGGAATACAAAGCCGTACATGGAGCAGTTAATTCTACTAAATAAATCAGGACTTTAAAAAAGCGTTCAGAGGAAGGATCTGCACTGGCTACCCTGTTTACAGAAGGAAAAGGCACCACCTTGCGCAGCTGGCACGGTGGCTGTCCACGCTCCTTTCATCAGCTGGAAGGAGACGTGCCCACGAGGAGGTTCAGCCTTCAGGAAAAACAGCTACACACTCAGGCTCCGAGGGGCACAGATAACTGGAAGCCAGGGAGGCTCCAGAACCAGAGAAGCAGCTTACAAAGACAGCAAGCTGAGTGTTGTTACGGATGATTGCTTCCCAGGCCTTCGTAAAAAGAAAGTCGGTGAAAAAACACATTCCGGACTGAACAGACACACACTGTGGACAGGCAAACAGCCCTTTGAAACCTGGGACAGCCTTCACTGGGGGATTATAAAGAAATCACCCACCAGTAACAATTTATAAAGCAGGGAGACAATGCAACATGTTCCCCCCCATTGTTTTATACCCAGAAAACCCCCATAAATTTGATTTTTTTGATTGCCTTACATACAGCGATTTCAATCCATCAGTACAACTGATATACATGGGGTTGGAGCAGGAGTTCCTAGGGTAAGTGCTTACATCAGTTAAAATAACTGCATTTTTAAAATACGTCTATACAAAGTCCAAGCTATCGTAAGATCCAGTGGCAATTCTACCTCTGAAATATTTTGTTCTTCTAGGTGACTGGTAGGATCTTCAAAGTTTTATTTTGTGAAGTGTCCTTCCCGTTTCAACAGCTACGTCTCCCAGCAAAATTATACTCTCTATATACTCTGAGGTCAGCATATATATTTAATGTGAAATTTGCTTTTTAGACCATAACAAATGCAAGAAATAAACAGTAACTCCAGTTATCCATCTAGTCAAGAAATCTGACATGTCTAAATGTTACAGTTCAGTGGGTGAGCATTAGAGGCTCAGAATGAAAGCAGAGATCCAGAGACTTATGTCTAAACCTCAGATGCTCGGAGGCCAGAACTGTCCCTACTCAGCCCACCATGCTAGAAAATTCAAAGACCAGCCAAAGCACTGAATTTAAGCCAATAGGATCATTATGCTGCTTGTTTAATACAGACATGTACTCCCCATAAGATATCTGCTTTATTTTTTTAAATTATTTTTTTGAAAATCGGTTACTAGTAAAGGGTGTAAGTGAACGGCATTCTCTTTTTGTACACCAAAACACCCACATGGGCTTACTTGGACAGACAAGGTTCAGCTTCAGGATTCTCCTTAGAAGGAACAGAGCCACATGCTGTGGTTTCTCACAAGATCAAGTTCCTAGGTATTAACTGATCCAGGGGATAGGCAAGAGCCTTGCCCTGCACCACATAGCATGAAGCAGCTAGTAAGTAGTTCAATAGGACTGCTTTTACACTGACAGATCAGACTTAAATGAGGAGATTTTCTTTTAAAGGAGAGCCAGAGGTACATAGTGTAACAATGCAAGAGCTGAATAGCATGCTTACAGTTATCAACACGGCTGTGGGTATGCACCCCTTTCCTTCACACACACACACACCCACACCCCCGCAAGGTTCTTTAGCATAAGGTCATCATGAAGAAAAAAATAAATTACTCCTTTGAATTAAAAAAAAATACCTTTGCTGCTTTGGGAATACTGGTGCAGGATCAGCAAATACAAGCAATGTGGAAAAAGCTGGACTTTTGGGGAGCAAGAATAAAATAAATCGTTTCCATTGCTTAATTTTTTCCTCTGTCTCCAGTAAAGGAACAGAGAAGAAACTGGGAATCCTGCTGTCCCCTGCACCCACCCTTTTATATGCTGCTTCTGCTTATCTTTGACCTGTTTGTATTTCCTTCAACAGCTTTGCTTTGGGCTGCTGAGCCACATTGAAAGGCTAACAGCGGCAGCAGGTAAGAGGCTCTTTGCTCACCATACTGATGGGTGTCTCTCCACAGAAAGCCTCCAGAAAGGCAGAGCACTGCATTTAAAGGGGTCACCACTTAATCTCAAAACGTGAAAAGTAAGGCTTGGACTGCGAGTCAGCCTTAAGGGCGAAGACAGTTTTTAAGCTGCTACCTCCTACCAGCTTCAAGACCTGACCTTCTAAAAGAAGGGAATCAGTGTAAACATTTTAAAGTGGTGTTAAAGATTACAAATCTTCCTCAGCAATCACATCTGAAGGACAGCCAGGCTTAAACATCAGCCATTCCTTCACTGCAGAGGCCCAGCTCATCACCCACAACCTGACCACTTCAGCTGGCACCATTCCTCACCTGAGCTCAGGAGACAGGATGTCATCTCTGCTTCGGATGGTTTTGTAACTAGGCTGAGCAGATGCACTTCGTGATCCATCCCTAAAGGAGATACTGGGCAAACAAGACTTCAACTAAAGCTTTGGAGCAACCTCATGAAGGTCAGGTTTTCACTGCCTGTTTGAACTGAATCAGCCAAACAGTGATTGAAGTTCAGAGGAAGAAAACTTAACAGGATAACTTCCTCCAGCTCCCTTGAAGCAGCAGCCGGCACAGGCCAGTCTGCCCAGCATTTCTCTTCATCAGAGTACGACATCAGATGGTTTGGTGCTCAACATGGCAAGAAATGCCACACACACGTTCTTTCTGTCCAATTTCTTTTCAGCAAAACTGTTCTCCCACTGATATAAAGCCAGTAATGAACTGACAAGCAGTCAGGAGAAAAAAGTTAGCAGTAGAAGAGTTAGCAAGTGATGTGACATTATGGTAATAAGTCACACTAATAATGATCAGTTCTCAGAACAAACATGAAATTCATCAAGGTACTTTAGAAGAACTCACAGGCTTTTTGACAAGGAAAATGAAATGCTGTAGCAAATATGCCTCTGGTTCTGAAATTCAGGGAGATGCTAACTGAATCTGGTTTTCTACCATGTCAGAGCACATGGACTTCAGCAGGGATCTGTTCTGTCCCACAGGTCAAACATGCAACATCTCCCGAGTCCCCATAACAGCTCTGGTGTTTCTTACTGCCCTCCTCCCTCTCCCAGCACCGGCCACCTCAGCTGCAAGATGCCTGCGTGCAGCAGCTGGGTATCTCTAGAGAGCCGCATCCTCTACGGAGAGGCAGGCAACTTACCTTCCCACTTCTGGAGCAAAACGAAACACTGAAACCAGAGCTACTTGGTAATGGTAAAGCCCGTTCATCTAGAAACAGCTGTTACAATACTTGCCTACACACACAGAGGCTCCATTTACTACGATGAACTTCATACTTCTCTCATTATTATCCTCCTCTAATCTTATTATCTACTTCTGTTTCTGGATATGTAAACAGAACCCAGCATATGGCCCCTGCTACCACAGCTCACAGACCTCGGCCGCTGCTTCTAACTCAGTCTGAAAAAAGGTTCCAGCTGATGAATAAAATCACCCAGTGAAGGTATATAACCAGTTTCAACAAGATCTCCATGATTCTTCTTAAAACAGTGTTAAAGTATGTAAACCCAAGACACCATTTGTGTGGTGTCTATCTAAGGCATTAAAATTTAAAATTAAAAAAAAATATTAAAAGGAAAAAGGCCTAAGTAAGTTAGAAAACCAGTAAAAACCAGGTAACTCTGGCAATCATTTAGCTCTCTGTATGTCGCATGTTCTGGAAAAATAGCACATACGTGACCTCAACCAGATTCTTAAGAATTCCTGTTGTAAGAATACTGCAAACTTCTTGCCATTAGAACAGGAAAAAGAACTGCCTGTAGATGAAAATTAAAGGGAAAGCTTATCTAGCAGGCTACTAACAGTTGTTCTTTGAAAGAGACAAACTCCTTCCTGTTTCGTGTTCTAACCAGTCTTCCAGCTGTGGAAGAAAGGTGCCAAATTGATCTCCTAGATATAATTACTGCACCACACTTGAGAAACCACTAAAAGCTAACTTCTATTTAGGCAGGCAAGAAGATGATATGCAAAGAAAAATTTATACTATACTATTTTTTTCATAGGAGCTTGAAAATTCAGGGCACTCTGCGTGCTGCTTTGCAGTAGGCTAGGGAGCATGCTTCCGTTTTAATTCTGCAACTAGTGTCACGTTATTCTCTCCCGTGCAGACAATCCTCCTGCCCCTGCACAGACTGCAGCACTATGCCTTTCCATAACAAAATGACTCATACAAAACTTATTGCTAGGCATTTCTGTGCTTAGGCAGGTGACTACAGTTTAATTAATCGGTCAGAAAGGTTAAGAGGTAGTGTGTTTGCGAAATCTGATAGTAGAGTACAGCTAATGCGTTTGGCTTTTACTAATCTTTTGAGCTGGCCATGCAAACTCAAAGGGAAGGGCAAAAATATACGACAGGGCAGTGCTCTTAGGGTACGGCCAGCAGGACAGGTGTCCCCACAGAGCAGAGACGCATAGTGAAAGCCTACAAAACAGTCATGCTTGCTTCGGCTGTGCAAGCCCGAGCCACGCTGTTTTACAACAAAGAGAGACCAACGATTGTAATTGTTAGATGACACAGCAATAAGGGACCGTCTAGGATTCACTGCACCATCTATTACTTCTCTTTTCAGCCTTGCCATAGCCATATCTCTCAGTCCTGAAAGCTACAGTGTTTCCCATTATTTAAGCAACCTCCAGTTCTTTTAGACAAGCCTTAATCAGGCCCGAGAAGTGCCAGTCTCGCAGTGTCTGGATTCAGTACGTAGGAGTAAGAGACAAACCTGACAGAACCACGTTTCAAAAAGCATGTCAGACAGTTCCTCTCATTATTTCCAGTGAAAAGTTAAGATCCATATACATTCTAATAAGGAAGGATACACGGGCAATATATCCTTTATTTTTCCCGTCATTCAACAGTGACCAATCAGGTGGACAGAGCAACAGCTCGAACACACCCATTGCACTGCCTAGATCAGTGCTGCCAGCAGCTACCCTTACTGATCTATGATTCCACCGATGCATGAATGCAACGCCATAAATTAAGATTTTTCTCCCCTGTTACCACTGTTCCTGCACACTCAAAAGGAGCAGCAGTTTCACATGCATCTCCCAAAAAGAACCAGAACTCCGGCCACATAAAACAGAACCTCAAGTTCCGACCTACTCAATGACTTCAGCTTACATTGGGTTGTTTCACTTACTCTTTCAAAGAACAGCAGCACCTTCAATAATTTTTCCCCCCTTTACCTAGATTAAAGGCCACCTCAAACTACATTTGGTGCCCTTCTTGCATTTCCCCTACTACTCACACATCTGTCTTTCAAAATATCTAGATAAGCATGGACTCCATTCCTTGAGATCTCAGCTTAGCGTAGACACATAAATTAAGGTTCAGGCATACTACCCAGACGTCACATAAAAAACCTGGGGCAAACCAAGAGAGTATTTCAACTGTATGCGAAAGCTTTTTGTGCTTGAATCCACTCTGGCTCTTCAGCATCCTCACAGCTCTCCCAGGCATTCGAAATTTGCAGGAAAGTTGAACTAGTATTGTGCTTGAAAATCCATTACTTCACACGTTCCACTGTGATATTTTATCAAGCATTTCATTAAGTCCTTCTTACACACTTCAAAGCATTGAGAGGTTCAGCAACTAATCTGAGAAGGATCAGAGAAAGGAGTGTAAGAATTGAAATTCCAACTTTAAGGAAAAAGCGAGATCATGAATAACCGTGTACTTTATTAGGACACCTGTTCCTTTCAGCTCCGTGCACATGCTGCCATCTATAACATAAGCAAACTACAGCTATCAACCAGTAATGCTGCTGTTGCCGAGGTTCAAAAGCTAGAGATTTTTGTGGGTTTTTTTTTAAGTGAACAGAATATGCTTTCGTTGCTGGGCTTCCAGTCTTGGATTAAAAAACCCTGATATTAATACACCTCAATGCCCATTACACCTACTTTCTTTTACAGCTGATTCAAACTGGAAAGGTGCATCAGAGTGAAAGGTTAATATTTTATCCCTCTTTTAAATTAAATGGGAAAGAGCACAAAACTGTCTGCAGGTACCTGGGACCCCTGAAGTTCTCATCAAGATTTTGTTTTAAAAACAAAAACCAGAAGCCCCACCTATGCAATGCCCTTACACCTTCCCTCTGTTCAGAGTGCGTGAAACCCTGCTCTGCACCAACCCGAATTTCAGGCTGTGCCGGGCAGAGCTGACATACCAAATGTACCTTTTAATTAACTAAGCATCGAAGGGATGACCAGTTTTTGGAATAACGAGGACAAGAGCTGACTTACAGGCTAAAAGATAAAACGGTACCTGTTACATCCAGACCTTCACACTACCAACAGGTCAAGTAAACCAGATGCTTCGGCAGAACTACAGAAAATGAAGGGACTTATGCTAGGTGCCGGGAGAAGAGGAAGAGGAGGTGTTTTTACTGAAGTTTTTATTGAACAAAATTAATAACAGGACCTGCACACTTCTAACAGGATGATTTAAAACTGCAAGAAATGCATTTATGGTGACAGCACTCAAAGACCAGTGCAGAAAAGGGCCCTTTACAACAAACCCTGCAGGGATGACACTCCTGCTCCAGAGACTGCTGAAACGTTGCATGTCAAAGTAGAATGAAATACATCATGGTGGTAAACAGCATTTCCTCATTAAGACCCTTAAAGCAAGAGGAGGTGGGAGACAGGTGTGGAGGAGCTTTCACTAGAGGAAATCACTCAGGCATTTTTACCAGTTTAACAGCAAAGGACTGTTTGCTTTCAGCAGAAAGAGGATCAGCTCTCCTCACCTGGCTGAAAGTAACTGCAGACAGTAATTTGGACTGCCTTTAAAAAGATTGCTACAATTATTAACCTTTTAAGTTCACAAACAACAAGTCCCGTAAAATTTGGGCCTGCCCTGAGAAGCCATGCAAGAGAGAAATAAAAAGGGAAATGCAGGCAGATCTAGTAATGCTCATTAATTGCAGGAAATGAGCATATGCTGGAAGGAAACAGCCCAACATAAGCACAAAAATGGGGGAAGAATAGCGAGCAGTCATCACTTATTTCTGGGACACTCGGACTGCCTTCTAAAGCAAAGTATTTCCTCAACTTTAAAAAAACCAACCAAACAAAAAACCCCAACATTGACTTGTTACTCAGCTTTCCACACTTGTGGAGTGTTTAGGACTGCTTGTAGTGGTTCCACTTCCGTCAAGAGAGGTCTCTGATTTTTGACGTGGAAGTCAGCTGCCCGGCACGACCAGCACCTTTCCATTATGAGTAACGCAGGGCTGCTGTAGGAGTTGAAGGACCACAAAATATCAGCACATACACACAGCGCCTTTCTTGGCTTGGTGTGTGTTAGACTCTCCTAGTACAAACACACAGTATGTGGCAATTTTTATTTTCCTTCCTGGCTCAGTCTTGCAACAGGTTTAATGTTCTGCACCAATCCAGAAGAATACTTTAACCTCTCATTTAAAGCCTAAGGATGCACACAGCACTTTTGGAATTCAAGCGTTTTGTTCCACTAGGTCAGCACACACAGTAACTAACACAACGCAGCCCTGCTAAGCTGAACACTACATCCCAATAATCGCAGCACAGATATTTTACTGGTCAGACAAGTCAGGGGCTATTAATTTCCTCCACATTGAGCTAGAGCCTTTGGGAAGTCACAAAGCCTCTGAGCGTCTTTCAGCCCTCTCTGAATTAAAGCCAGGTACACCACAGGCATTCAGTATCTGCTGTCGTGCAGAACGTATCCATCAGCGGGAGCACACAACGTCTGCCACAAAGGACACCAACTGTCAGTGGGGTTAAGAACAACTCCCAGATCCAGCTGTGGGGACGGGAAGGATGGCATAACATTTTTTCCAGTTGTTAACGCAAAACCTGGGTTGTTTCGTAGTAGGTATACATCTCCTATATTTGTCTGTCTAAATTATTTTGGGGAAAACCAAAAAGCGTTTCTAATGATCCTTCGGGTGTTTTAGGAAAAGACTTATGTTATTTAAAAGGGACATTTTATTCATCACCCGAAACCCAGACTTTGTGTTCTCCAGAAAAAAGTGGGACAGCCTGCAACATGCATTTCAACCTCCTTGACAAGCATCTTTAGGTAACTTTCCTGTCAGGTTCACGTGCTAAAACTAAGACCTGTTTATTCTCACCCAAGACCAGAGACACACAATGTTCCAGACTAGGACTCTTTAGCAAGCATCTTAAACCAGACACGTCATTTAGGCTTGAGGGTTGCCTGAATTTTCTGTATTCCAGTATTAACGTGCTAATACACTAATAACACACCAACATGTTAACACTCTAGTGGGGATGCCACTACTGAAGCTTATTTTGTTACACACAATGGCCATAGGCATCCGTAAAACTGGTGCATGCTCACAAAACCGGCTTTGGTACCTCAAAACTGCTTATCTTCCCAAACGTTGCTGAAGGATCCTCTTAAAGAGTTCCACAACATTCTATGGTAAGTTCTGACACTTTAGACATGGAAAAAAGCAAACCATGGCAATACAATTAAGAGTTGTTTCTGCAGAATATCACTCGGGGAGAAAAAAAAAAACAAATGCAGAAAGTGAACCAAAGAAGTTTTTGGGGCTGTGATTATTTTTGCCTGATCTACTTGCACTCTGCATTCTCACATTGTACCTCCTTCAAAAAGAAAAGTCATTCTTGCAAGGTGAGCAGAATTAGGATTAAAATTGTCCAAGCACCAAGAGTTGTAGACCTTCCTCAGAGCAGGAGAAGCAGAGCAGCCCAAAGACCCTTCTCCCTCTTTGCAGGTTCTTTGAAATCAAACAATTCTTGTCTTTTCAGCTGGCCTAGGTTAGCACCCATAGACGAAGAAGAAGTTTTAGCAATCATGGGTTGTCAGATGCATCCAGAAAGGAGGCCGAAGAATGAAATAGCTGATTAAAAGGTAGTGGATACACTTAAAAAGTTAAATAAACAAACCAAAGCTTACCCCCAACTTTCAAGACCCTGGCGGCTGGATTCCCTCAGCTGTTCCCCCAGTGCAGGGCCAGGAGGACCCGCCTCGGGTAAAGCACCAAAGCAAACCAACCCCCTCACGGAGACCCCATAACTGTGACCTCACCCGACACAATTTATTGCTGAATACCTGTAAAGAAAACAAAGGCAACAGAACATCCAAAGCCTTAACTCGGCCGGCCATAACTTCAGTAACTTAAAAGCTGTGTCAAGCACAGGGAGTTACTGTTTCTCGAGGACTCGCTCGTGCTACCCAACAAAGTGCGTCTAGAGCTCCTCCAGAGCTGGGGGGCTGCCCAGGGAGCCAGGGGAGGCGAGGCGCAGCCGCAGGCGGGCTGTTCTGCTTACCACGGGACGTTTTGCTGGTTTTCTAATCCATGTGTAAACAATACGTGGACTTCTAGAAAAGCCATTACAAGCCCCATCTGGACAACCCTCAGTTCCTCTCCAGCCTGCCAGGGAGCAGGGTCCTGCCTCCGATTTTAGCGTTTATCTGCTGGGAAAGCACCACTGCTATTTCTCCAGATGCTACAGCAGGCTGGGGGTTTTCGGGCCAGCATCAGCACCCTCGCAGCATTTGGCGCAAGGAGTCCCCGCGGCCCCCCGGCTGAGCTGAGGCCGCCCGAAGGCAGGTGCGCGTAGGAGGCGCAAGCCCCGCTCGCCGGCGGCGCGCAGGGAAGAGCCCCGCCGTGGGACG
>VZTV01074289.1:0-12872 GCA_013400875.1 Anhinga rufa | reverse complement strand
AACTTTATATTTACAGCACTGGGCAGTTTTTGGAGGCTGGAGGACGTACATGTGACTTGCTTTCATATTTGCACTCCAGAGTGGGATTGAGCTTGGGCTTCCTGTCAGATGCCTACTTGGTGGAAGAGCTCTGGAGTGGAAGTCTGGTGGACACCCGTCCTGTAGTGCCTCTCCACCTGAAGATAATGTTAATCCCTGTCTGACTCAGAAGGTTCTAGTTTTGTATTTTCTTCAGTTTCTCAGTGGAGGATTCTTTGTCTCCTTGATTTGTCTCTTGAGGCAAGATTCAATACAGACCCTGCATCTGGATTTAGCTACCCCAGCCTGGATGCAGAATGGCTTTTGTTAAACGAAAGACTTGGTTTCTCCACTGAGATGTTCTCATTGTCAAAAGAAAATCTATACCAGAGAGAAACTTTATTCAAGTAGCCTCAGTACTATATCTGGTATTAATTCAGGTCCAGGATATTGAGAGATTTACTTGGGTTTCAAGAATCTGGCTTTGTCCAGTAATTCTGTCAACAGTGCATCTGTCGGTTATTTCTGTACCTCTTCTGAGAGCTCACTGGTGTTCTCACCCTTCTAATTCATACTAGGAGTCTTGGGCAAAGCACCCCATTTTTCCCAGGATACCTGACAAAAGTGGAGTTTAAACTGAGCATTTACGTGTCTTGTGATTACTCATTTTGAGCCCGTGCACACTGGTCCATAGTGCTCATGCCAGCGTAGGTGGCTTTTCTCAATGCTTTCCAGTAACAAGGTGTCTTTGGATGTGTGCATTTCCCATCCATCTCCTCCTTGCTTTCCCTCCATCCTTGCAGCATGTAATGTCTCCCTTTGACTCACATGTTGAGAAAAATGGAGTATAGAGAGGGCTTTGCATTAGCTTCTGTGGAGGGCATCAACTTGCATTCCTGCTTTCATTTAGCAGTACTTGTAGCTAGTTGGAGTTCATATGGCTTACTGTTACCCAGGCTGAATAAACACGTGGATTATATATCTCAAAAGAGTGATTTTATTTCTAATTCTTTGCCATTTTATTAAACAGCGATCATGTGTCTCTTAGGAGCTCAGTAGAGCTCAAACATTTCATGTATTGATAGCTTTCTTGCTGATAAAGGCAGCTTTGCACTTGTTTAAAAATTCATTGAGGGCAAACGCATCATCTTTTGATCATAAGTGCAGATGTTATCCAAAAACTTTTCAAAGAGATTGTGCTGTTATTTTAAGCTTTCCAGCTTGCATTTGTATGCAAGTCCTTAATTGAAGATTTTCAAGAGGCAGTTGCACTCTACCTTGCCCTTTCCTTTAGCTCTCTGGCCCCACCAGCAGTCATCCCTTTTAAAGTAAGGGGAAAGCTAGACTGCAGGTTTGTCTTCTACCGGCTCTCTTCCAGAAATTAGATCCCTTTTCTCTGCAGGAAAAATGTTAAATGTGTCTGCAATTGGAAGATGCAACCAAAAATGTTGACTTCATGTTCTTTACTAAAAGCTTTAATAGAAACTGGCTAACAGTATACTCAAGTAAATGGTACCATGAGGATATTGTCCTAAATGTAGTCTTCGAGTTGCTTGCATGTTGTTTTCTTTAACGTAATTCCTCAAAATAGCTTCATTGTTCCATGGAAAACAGCAGCCTTTGTTTTTGTCTGCCTCACAGTAGGGAAAAAGAATAGAATATGGAAGTAAGATCATAGCAGGAATCTTACGTTATTTTCCCCAGAATTTTATTTTTTTACATAAGGTGAGTTAAATTCAGAGCAAACTGTTCACCATTTCTTACCAGTGGGATCTATACCACCTGATTATAAGCTTGAAGAATCTAGAAAAAATTTACATTAAATAATTTAGATTCACAGGGAAAATGTTTTAACTCATAACGTTTTGAAGCAAGAGGCTATTATGATGATCTATTAAATCTGAGTGTATAAATTCAGTGGTTTTTAGTTGAGTCGAAGAGCTGACTCTTCATGTACACAGTTTCTTACAGAAGTTGTATAAAAACCAAAAATACAGAAAATGAATGTTAATATAAGTGTATTTTTAATAATTTATTGTCTTCCAAAGATCACTAGTTATTCTAAAAGTTTATTTTGTGTGCCAACATAAAACACTTTTGCTGTCCTGTCTGTAATTTGCTACCATTTATCTCGTTTTAGTCATGTTGTTGTCTCTGTTTGTGTTGAATAAGACTAATATGGGTATTGACATGAACTGGTACTTCAACGCTGGAAATTCACCACTACTTACCTTGACACGACAGGGGCCTTAAGTTGTTCCACAACAACTACTGATAAATAAAAATATATGTATCTGACTGGATAAAGCCCTAAGCCACCTGGTTGAATTTCATAGCTGAACCTGCTTTGAGCAGGAGGCCAGGCTGGAGACCTCGTGAGATCCCTTCCAGCCTGGCTTATTCTGTGATACTTGTGTGTATATACATGTGTGAGTGTATAAATGTGGGTGTACTCTTTATCTATAATTTGTAAAGATACATTGAGTGATTTCAGATATAGCTATAATAAATTTTTCATTCTGCTGGTTTTCTTTGCCCAGTCTGCCACTAAGAAACCTCGGAAGTCTCCAGCAGACAAGGGTCGTTCTGAATCTGGAGCTAGAGGAGCAAGTCGTGGAAGAGCTAACGGCCACCCTCAGCAGAATGGAGAAGGGGACCCTGTCACTTTGTTTGAGGTGGTTAAGCTGGGCAAGAGTGCTATGCAGGTAAAATAACTAATTGTGTTACCCCTTCACAATTCAGTATAAGTTCAGTCTAAGCTATGCTTTTGTAAACAATTTTATTTTTTCAAAACCTGTGTTGGTCCAATAGACTGTGTATGATAAAGTAAGGGGCAGAATGTGCTTTGACTGAGTTGAGGACTGTCATATATACTTCTGAAAGACAAGAGACATGAGAAAGTCAGGTATTTCAAATTCTCCATTATTTTGTTCTTTAGTTCCAAATTGAAAATACATGTTGGTATTAAGCAGTCCACTAAAGCATATCCTGTAATAAGTTTTATATGAGGAAAAAGTGATGGATCCAAGGCTTTTTTTTGTTTGCTTGTTTCTTTGAAAAATACCTCCAGACACAAGCACTCTGAGTACTTTGCACTGCAGTTTGCATCCTTCTTGCTGTCCCCACCAGAGCAGCAGATGAAGGGCAAAGCCTAAACTTCCTCTGTGTCTGAGGGACAAAGATGGACACATCCTGAAGGCGAATTTGTCATTGTAAAATACGTATCTAAGAGAGTTGCAGTGAATCGCCATTGGAAGTGTTTCTTACTCCTTTATGTTTTCATCAGTTTCAGAGGTCTTATCGGATTTCTTGGGCCAAATGAGTCCCACCTCAAGACCCTCTATAGGTGATTGGTTTTGACAGTACTTGTATGTTTTAGTAAGATACTGTGCTTCAGCTATTGGTTTTAGCACACAAAGGAGAAACGATGGGCCCAAAACACTGTTCATCCGGTGCAGTGCAAAGCCCGGATCCGACGGAAGGATTGTTTAAGCAAACCTCTGTTACTTTGCATTTCAGCAAAACGGGACTCATACAATATCAGTTAGTTTGTTTTGACTTTGTGGTGCTAACTAACATGAGAAAATTACAAATTAGGAAAATTAGGGGGCAAGTGCCATCTTTAATATTACTTCTAGTGTAGCTAAAGGCTAAGTCTAATTAACTCCTAAAGGAATCTAGTCTTCCAAATGAGTGAAAGCTGTTGAAAATTTTCTTTCAGTCTCAAATCTATGGAAAGTCTGAGATGTAATTTTAAAGAAGTAATAAACAGGAAGAAAATGAGAGGGTTTATTCTTCATAGTTGCTGAATTTACAGTTATTCAGGATTGACCCTTCTTTTCTAGTAGGTGAAGACAGAACAAATTTACTCCTAACAAAGCTACAGATTCCTTGTGTCTCTTCTTCCTCCATGTTTTAAGTCGGGGCTTCCAACTTTGCTTGATTTTCAACACTTCTTCAAATTTCATTTTTTGGCAGGATTTGAGGAAACATCTGGAGTCTATTTTCTGGTTTTACTGTGGTACAGAACATACAATATGCTTCATGTAGTATGTTTGTCTTAGAGTTATTGATATTTGCAGGAGCCAAATGAAAAGGAATGGGTGATTGCTTTGATATTTGGTGACTCTGTGTGTGGAATTGACTGTTACATTTAATCTATTTCAAAAGCGATGCCATCAGAAGTCTTCTGCAAATGAAATTCTAGAAAGAAATTGTCTATGTGTTTGTATTAAGAAATCTTTGGAATTCAAATACAAAGGAATTGTTTTGAGAAATTAAGTATTTGTATATGCCAATATAGATGGGTGTGTGTCTGAATATTTGTGTATATGTACATGTGCATATACACATGTGCACACACATGCTTAAAATGTGCCCAGCCTACATATTCGAGGAAGAAATAGAGAGCACATTTTGAGCAGTGCAGAAATGATAAGCAAATAGTAAAGGAATAGACAAGCTTATTTGAGGGCCTGGGATGCAAACAGACATAAATGACTTGAGCCATATTTAGGAGGACCAATCCTAATTTCAAGAGTGTGTGTCACTTGTGCACCTTTGAAAATTTTACTATTGGTAAAAATATTAAAAAAAGAAAAAAGGAAGGAAACCAATCCTGTAGTGGGAAAGAGGACGCAATTAAAATGTGATTTTAATATTTTTTAACTTGCGCTTCTGGACAATAATCCCACGTGAAACCAAGGTTCTATAAACCACACTTATTAGCATCTTTATACTTTTATTTTTCCTTAATAGCTTAGGGATTTCGGTGTAACAACTAGGAATGCTTGGCATTTCTGTTTTTCATAGTTTTGATGCAGGTGTTTTTGTGGCCAATTTTAGCAATTTTGTCAGTATTGCCGGTTTTCAGACAAGTGCCATATATTTGTATTTGTCAGAATCTATTATTTATCAAAATTTAGTTCTTTCCCTGTAATATGAACCTATATTTTTCTGTAGTGCTCTTAAGTTTACTTGTAGCAATGAAAACCCAGAAAAATCCAATTAATATATTCTGAGGTTACATGGGAATTTTCCTTCATGTGCTTTCATTTCTGATCTATCTGCTCCTGCTGTTTGCTCTCAGGATTTATTTTAGTTGTTAGATTTTTCTGGGTTTGTGTTACCAACTCATGGAAGTCTGTAGCTGAATTGAATTCTCACTCCTTTTAAGTTTGTTCTCTATTTTGGTTCTCATAGCAGGATTAATTTACTACTTCTCTTCAGGCTTATTGCTGTTTGGTTCTTCCAGGGAGACAAAGTTAGTTTAACATTTTGTATTTCAAGTGCACATAGATTCGGAGCTGCTCTTTGCATGTAAATCTTTGCCGCCATGATGAAGCGCTAGTTGTGTTGGTGTTAAGTCTCATTTGAACTCTATTAATCAATTTGATACCCACATTAACTTGGTATCGAATTGTTGTCACTGTTTTTTGATTTTTTTCTGTAACCTTCTGTACAGTTAGTTGCTTCAGAAGTTTTTCTGTTGGCAGCTCTCTGTATGAAGTGTGATACGGCTGTTCATGTTTTCTGCGGGTACATTTTGTTAGTCCATTAAGACTGTTCATAGAGCTTTTTTAGGCTCTGTTTTTTTTCTTAGGCAAACATGATACTTTTCTGGTTTTTGTAATTTCTCTAATTTTTTTTTGTTTGTTTTTGTTGAATGCTTTTATGAATACAGCTATATCCACTATATTTCCCCACTCTGTCGGCAGAACAGACTACATCACCATTTCTCATGTGCTAAACTGCCTGAGTTTTCACTGATGGGAATGAAGGGTGTGGGTGAACCTCCGCTCCCCGAGCTGAGCCCCCAGTAGAGGGGCTGGCTTGTAGCTTAAATCTTCATAGGCACTTCTGCGTTGGGCTCTGACCCTGCCATTAAGCTGGCAGTGAAGTAAAGAGCGTGTGATGATCTCACATTCTGTTTTAGGCCTCAGTCTGAAAATTTCTCGTATGTAAATTATGACCAATGCGCTGTAATGAAGTTTGTACTTCTGTGTTGGTCAAGCCACGCATAGAAGAGTTCAGCTTTCTTGAGTGCAAAGGGGATTTGTGCCTCCCCCAGTACATCAGAGAGGATCATCGGTAAGCCAAAGAGGTGTTCAATACCAAAACATGAACAGACCTTTGCCTCGATCGCTCAGTAATAACATGTGTGTTACCAGTTACCCTTAACTGACGTTAGCAGCTCACTACAGATTAGAAGCTGATTTTTGAAAAAAAAAAAATAAATAAAATTTGACCCCTCTGCTTACGCTCAGCTAATAAAATTAATCTTGGTGTCAGACATGGTTCAGAGTAAACATGGTTCCATTATATGCCAACAAGCATTCTAGGATATGTATCCAAAGAGAACTTTCTAGTATGTTGAAATGGATTTTTTCATTGTGCCACCAGTTGTTCTTTGTCTCTCCAGAAATCAAGAATGTATGTGATTCCTCACTGTTCTTATCTGCACACCTTGGCACACGCGGATTTGAGTTTTTGAGGTTCCCTCCACGTTTGAGTAAAGCTGTGTTTGTAGCATTGCTTACCCTGTCACAAGAAGTTGTTTTCTTTTGTTTCTTATGTTTCGGTTCCTCAGATTTTCATCATCTTTGCACCTACTGGGCTCATGTTGGCAAGCTGTGACTCTTGTTCACAGTACTACTCTGGGTAGAAAGTTTGTGTATCAGATCAGGAACACCATGAGACCTTTTTTTTTCCCCTTCAGTTGCCTATTTCGAAAAGATTTAAAATCTTTCATTAATACTAAAGTATTTCTGAAATGTTAACAATACTTCCATTATTATTTTCAATATTATACTGATTTTCAGTGATTATCCACCTTTCTGTTGCAGACTGAGGTTAAAAATTAGTACATGCAATAAGAAAGGGTGTGTGTCCCTTGTAATTACACGTTTGAGCTGTTGGAAATAATATGAAAGAGGTAAAGAAAACACTCTGACCACTTTCAGCAGTGCTCTTCTTCTGTTCTTTATGCGTTAGCGTCTTACTGGCAGGGTTGCTGGTTCCTTTTATCATAACGTATCGGGTTTGGATGACATTTAATCATCAACATCGGTATCTGAAATTATTTTCTGATTGAAATTCCTAGTCCCTCCACTATCTTTTTCTCTCACTTTGATATGAGATGATCTGTACAAGAACTGCAAGATAGTTCTTCCAAAGACCTGATATGTCTTTATGCATCTTGTTAGTATGGCATATCCTATATAATTTCAGTAATTTTTATATTTCCATAACATTTAGGACAGGAATAGACCATTATGGTCTGTATACAACCTCCCTGCACAGCTCACACCATGGAGTTGCCCCCATTCCTGTATTAAGCCAACAGCTTGCTTTACAACCCTCATTTTTCTGTAGCAATAGTAATACTAGTTTCAGTTAATTAGAAGCCAGGTTGGGCCAAGCTTAGCAACTGTGGAGGTAGAGCCAGAGTTTTTAACATGATCGATCCCCCTCAGGTCTCGCTGCGGTAGCTGCTCCCCTGTCCTCGCGATTGCAGGTACCTCGGCGGTTGCTGTGGGGAGCCGAGCTGGTGAATGCGGAGCAGGAGGTGGTACTGGCCTCGGAGAAGGCATCTGGTGCCCCCCCGAGAGCGAGGCTGCTCCTTGGGGTGGCTTCTCCCAGGGAAGGAAGTTGATAGAACCAGCCCCAGTGACTGTACAGCTTTATCAGCTGGTTCCTAACGCATTTGGCATGGGTTAAGCTTTGCTTCCCTTGCTTCTCTCAACTGCCTGGAATTTTATCTCACAGTTATTTTAATCACATAATCACATTATGCAATATAGATAATCCCAATGTTCCTTAGTCCTTCCAGTGGTTCTGGTTAGAAAGAGTTGTTACGTGCCTGCTTTAATCTTACATAAACTGAGGCAGCTGTTGAACAGATTGGTCCCACCTTCTCCCTCATCTACAGCTGATGTTTTCTACACCTTTCTTGTGTGTTGTAGTCACACCAAGAAATAGATTTAATTAGAACCTGACACTTCGGTGGATTTTTTTTCAGCTGGATCAGCTCCCTGATTCAGCTCAACTCTGGCAGCAGCTCAGACTTAATCTTGATTAGAATAACTGCATAACCATCACCATATCCACCTTATTTATGAGGAATTTTATTTTACATATATGCTTGAGCTTAAAAACATTAGAGCAGCTGTAACTGGGTCGTACCAAAAGTCCAATGTCTTGTCTCTGACAATGGCAGTTAAGAAAGAGAATAAGAAAGCAAAAACCTGTTGTGGGAATTCTCCTTACCACTGACTGTTTGCAGCTCAGGGTGAATGTGCTGTCTGTGTTTTCAGAAGCCTTAATGGCTTTCTCTTCTCCGAGTTTGTCTCTTCTCCCTACTAGACGTCCCCTTTGCTGGATAGCGTCTCTGTGTCTGCCTCACCTGTTTCTAGGGGTGAAGGTCTTTGAAGATTAACAATATTAGACAGATGGTATTAATTATTATCCATGTTTTTTTTGTGTTAAAAGGCATGTTTTAGTGTAATTGTCCTTTGTTGTATTGTAACAATGCTGAATTCTCTGACTTGAAGGATGGGTAGTAACTTTGGGTTTCCCCAAGCTGTCTCAGAAACTCCTTAGGACTTTAAGTATGCGTTCTCTAAAGTTTACAGGGTAAAGTAACTGCAACTGTTATTGTAATTTAAACTAGTATTTAGTTTTTCATATTGCTAGATGGATTTCTTCTGCAGCCTAATCTTGCTTTACTTTTGGTTGTACGCTACCAAATTAAAAGAAAACCAAAATCAAAACTAGGTAAATGTATACATGCTTGTTATACTAGGAACAATTTAGCCACCAGATGAAGCATTAATTAATTAGAAGGGTATCCCTTAATACCAAATGAATTTTTCTGCAGTCATCGCACAAGACTGATTTTGCTGTTAAGGTGAACACCTGTGCCAGTAGTGCAGTGTGTGAAAACATGTATACTTGAAAATACCCACTATACTTAAAGCCTGAGAAGTCTCTTGCTCTCTGGAATGTCATAATTTTTTGAAGTATCTGGGGTGATCTGTGAACTCTTTCCAAATTGTGCTAGGAAAGGAACTTGCATCGTGTTTTTTAATAAATTGATGGGTCTCTTGTATTGGAATAACTGATTTCTGCACTCCTCTTAAGGATTTTTTTTTTGTTCTCATCCTCAATGTATATGAGCAGTTGTGATGCTTTGTATTCACATCCATGATTGGCCCAGCTTAAACAGACACAGCCCCTTGGAAATTGTGTCACGTGTCAGCTGTGAGAGATCACCACCTACAAAATTCTGTGCCATAATAGAAAATCTCCTTGGTATGAGGCCGTTGATCAGTCCACCTAGTCGTTTCTGAGGACTCGGGTGAGGAAACGCAGCTCTGAGCAGTGCAGATCTGCTGTATCGAGAGCACTTGTCCTCAGTAGTTCCTGTGATTTTAATCCATTTGAAAGGAGAATTTTTCCAGTACGTTTTACGCACAGAAATGTAATGCCAGTTAAATTGTGCCATTCTAATACTCTCTTAAGAGGACTAAATATTTTTATCTTTCAGAAGTGTTTTTTTCTCCCAATGGTACCGTATAATGTGTTACACTGATTTCCCCACATGATGATATTTAACGCCCATTCTACTGCATAGAAATATGTATTTATATGAAATGCCAGACACAGATATCTCTGTGTGGAGAGTATGAATCCCTTAGTTTTATTGGCAATAAATACTTCTAGGATGGTATTCCTTCCCTCTCTGTGTTTCAGGGGGGAAAAAAAAAGTTATATAGATAGACACTGCATAAAGCAAATTATCCCATCTTTGCATATGATGGAAAACCAAGAAAGAGGTACTGTTACATTGAAGTAAGATTTTTTTTAAAAAGAATCATTTGGGCTTTTCAGAAAGTGCTTGCTAGGTGTTAGAAAAGTGTGAACTCTTTTTTGTAATTTAAAATTACCATCTTTAGAGGAAAAAGAATAAACCGCAGCTTCTCAAACCACAGTTCTTTTTCATTAATCTTATATTAATATTTTCAGTGGGTGTATATTAGACTTACTGCCTGCAATTTGGAATGCAACCAAACAGTCTTCTTCAAATCTACTGCACAATCTTAAATAGCACATACTTTCGCATGTTAGGAGCTACCTTCTCCCCAGTAACTGTCTGTGTAATTACTTCAGTCTTAACAAAATTAGACCTTAAAAGAACTTTTATTCTTTTTTAAAAAACCTGCACAGATTCACTTAAAAAAACTTTTACACAGAGGATTATGTCATTCCCTACCTCCCTTTCTTTTCCTGTGTTCTTATTTTCAGTGTACTCTAAGTTCTTCTCACTGTCTGTTAAAGCATATTTTCTAGCTTTTATCTTCTCTTTGGGCTGCTCTTTATACAGATAATTGAAATCTTTAATTTCACTGTGCATTTGTTTGTTTGTTTGTTTTAATAAGCTTTGAATTTCATTTGAGTAACTTTGGGGTTTTGGCAGAAGATGTTATATAAGCTTTGATTTTGTTTGGGTTTTTTATTCCGACCCTTAATGTAAACACACTGCACACCCATTCTAGAGTCATTTTCTGTCATATTCACTGTAAATGAAGCATGTCCACAATCCGTTGTGGGAAATGGCAAATTATTAAATGTTCTTTATACTTGATTTGCCTTGATGTTTACAGTTGACTTGGATCTTACACGTGAACATGCACTTCATATATAGTGTCATTTGTTTTCACTTCGTGTTAGTAGCGCTGCTGCCAGGTTGTTACTTAATTTAAATTGTGAAATAGCTTTTTTGAAATCAACTTTCATTAATACTTAGTGAGACTGTGCTAATTTACATGAGCTGGCAAGGTATCATCTGCAGTTAGTCCCTCTGGTTCCTCCAGCACTTAATGCTCCTAGATGTAGTCATGTTCTTGCACTGAAGGAATATGAAATGGATTCACAGCTGTAAAGCCTCCAGGAGGTAATAAGATCACTGGCTTCATTATTTCATTTATTGCATCAGACTTTTGCTTTTACTGGCAATCTGAGCTGCTGTTTCTCTTCAATACTATAAAATGTTCCTATTTATCTTTTAGCAGACTTTGAGATGTGAAGATCAATATATCTGCAAGTCTCCGTGATTGATTTTAAGTTGTTTACTCAGACTATGGATCTATTCTGCTTCTTTCTTGTCATTTTTAAGCCTCTTATTTCTGTAGGGTTGCCTATTTGGCATATTCTTCAAATTATGCTGCATGGTAGTTCTTAAAAATAAGTCACCAGAGAGTTAATTTCTATGAGATTCTCTTGAAAGCTGTTAAGGGCTTTTGAAAATCTCTGTGCTGACTATGTATTTGTACTATACATCATCTGCCATTTGCAGAAGACCTTGAATTTTCACTCTGTTCTCTTAAGAATAGAAGCATTTTCAGATTTAAGAAAAAAATATGCTTGAGCCTCATTTTTGTAACATGTACTTGTATGGATGTGTTACGCTGACTGACCCAGAGATGCGATGCATCTGTGTGCGTGTGTGTGTGTGTATATCTCTCTCTATATGTACATATTTAGGAATATATATGTATGTCTGTATATATATGTATAGCTGTTTTCTGACAGCGGGGAGCGAGAGGGGGTCATGTGGGTGTTACTGGAGTAATCTTGGGGGTTTTAGCTGTGCAACTGGGCTAGATAATTTTTTACTTTGCTTAAAGTTTAGTTCCAGTACTCCTTGCCTCACTCCAATCTGGTAATGAAGCTGAGAAGCTAAAGAGTTTTTTGAGCCATTTCTCATTCAGAACCTTGTTGTCAGGGGAGCCCTTTGTGCACGTGCATTGAATTTGGTGAGTCCCAAAAGCATGGATTTCCTGCACCTGAGCAGAGCACTGCAGCACATGTACTGTAGATCTTGTGCTTCCCAGGAGCGCTGAATTTATTGTGTAGTTCACGCACAGCATGCAAGTGCACATTTCCATATGGTAAATCCATGCTCTGTACTGCGTCTGAAGGTAAAAACATCTGGAAGCAGATGGGTACCACCAGAACAACTCATGCAGTCTATTCCTACCATCTTTCCTAAGCGTTTTGCAGAAGTAGGCAATAAGACTCTTGTGGGGATGAATTCTCCTGGTGGATGGAGCCCACTTGTAGCTACCTCCTTTCCAAGGAGCTGCCTGGTCCTTCCCTCCTTCGCTGCAGTGTCAGTTCTGTGTCTGGGACAGGCAACAGGGAGGGGGCCAGGACAGGGTATCTCTGGGCAAGATGGTGACCAAAGGTGGGAGGTTGCCCCGAGTTTGCTCTTTGCTTATGTCTGAGAAGCTCTTGAAAACAGGGTGAGTGGATGGAGGCTGCTGACAAGATGAAATCATCCTGGAGGGTTTGCTGTAACCTGTGGACTGTTGGTTAGAAATCCTTGCTTTTAAGAGGAGTCTTTCCCTCTGTGCATGTTTATGCAAGATAATTCCTCTTCTGGCAGTGACTGCTCGTTGCACCATTTGTTACACTATTGCCTGTTGTTTGATTTCTTTTTCACTCGTGTTTGACCTTTTTCCTGGTATTTGGATTACTGCTGGTTTTTCTTGGTTCAGTTGATACTTGGCTCTATTTTAGGTCTGATGTGTCTAATTTTTATTTTTTCTTCCTAGTGTTTTCAGTTTTTACAGCTCTTTTCTGTTACATCAAAAGTCAACAGTTTGTTTAAGTTCCAACTGTTGTAGCATATGTAGTCTGGCTTCATTATCTCCTGTTGCCTTAAACTGTAATCTCTAAAAAAATTTACCAACAAGCATGCCAAATGTGCATGAGGGGTTGAACGATGTAGATCTGTAGGTGTTATTTTGATACACTGAAAATACCCTCCTCATTTTTAGGGATTAGTGAAT
>VZTV01074277.1:243-29874 GCA_013400875.1 Anhinga rufa | reverse complement strand
GCCCAAAGGGTTTCACCTGGCAAAGCAAAAGTTAAGAGATGAATCAGGGTCTATAAACCTATAGCCTTTAGAAGGAGAAGACTGTTTCAGAAGACAATAGCATAATATGAATATGTGCCAATGTCTAATATAAAAAGCAAAGCAATTCCAAGTTTGGCCTTACTATCTTAAACTTACGTAGGTGGTAAGAAACAGTTCTGAAGTTAGCACAGAGAGGAGCTCTACCCTAGTGACCGTGCAGCAGCCTGGTGGCCAGGATCTCTGGGGCTGCTCAAAGAGGGACTTGCGCCTTCCTCCTGAGATGTTGCATCTGCCCCCAAACTGATGGCTGTGCACTGCCTCTAAGACACAAGGGGCAAATAGCAAAGCCAGACAATGCCTCTAGCATCATTACCAGCAGAGCTAACACATTGTCCTTTCTTACACTTAGATCTTCCTGATTTCCATTTTATTCCCTGTTGAAAAAAAATGTTCTCCCTTTTAAGTGTATATGTAGACACCACTCACGGTCCTGCTCTTACTTCTGGAATGAACAGAAAGTTGCAAGCGGGTTATCGAAGTTTTACAAGTTACCACCAATCAACTGACACATGACAACTGTAGAAGTAATATGCATGTTATATACGTACATATATATGTATATATAGAGAGTATATGATTTTAATGGTTAAAAAATGTATTAAAAGTATTAAATAGCACATATTCTTTTAAACTACCACCATGAAACCAAACACACGTGGTAGCTTATTCTGCTAGTTTACTTCACATTTGCAATGGATGAAGAACAGAAATGCATTAAGCTGCAGTAACTTGCCTGTCCAACCATGTTTCACAAAAGTTTTCCTGGGCCTTGATGTGAAAGAATTGCACGTGAAAATATGGGAGAAAGTTTGGGATGGGCATGTCACCCACGTTATACTATGCAAGGCATCCAAAACCTTTGGGAATTGCCAGAGGAAACTTTATCTCAAACCTCATCTAAGAAAATAGGTAAATTCCCCCATGCAACATAAACAAATGCATGAGGAAGGAGGAAAAAAAGTGAGAAAGAACCATTTTACCCAGCTTTTAATCTCAGTTATGACTTTCAAGTTGTGCTGAAATCGTTTTCACTAAAGCCACTACTTGTCCCCTCTCCCAGAGGAGAACAATTTCCTTAACAGGGACAGTCCTGCCACTAGGACTTGCCAGGGTGGGGGGAACCATTTCACAGTAGATACAGCCAAGGTGTTGGGATCTCAGCCAGAAAGGCAGGCACACCATTTTCCTAGAAACAACAGCTTTCATTTCTAGCACCAATGGGCAGCACTCCTTAAAGCTCTTCACCAATAGTCAAGGTCAGGGCATTGCCTTCCACTGGGCCTTGGGTCAATTTATACTTTAAAAAAAGAGGGGAAGAAACACAAAAAAAAGGATATTTGGGAACTGTTTTGATTTTGATATGGATTTTTCATGGAACAGCTCTGAATTCCTAAATGCTGGTAGCCATAACTGAAAAGACAGAGTAGGAGTCAAAGTGCAGGCTCTCTGGTCAGAAGCTGATGTATATTCCAGCTCTACAGTGTACCAAATGCTTATTATCAAGTAGGCACAGCACAAATGAAGCAGATAGAGAAACAGATACCCTGATCTGGTGCAGCGGCATACCTGGACATCTCAGCTAAGTTAGACAGCTGTTGAGGATTAAAGGCAATATAACGAATCACAAGTTTTATGCAAGTCGAAGAGGTCTCCGTTTGACAGCGTTGTTTAATAGGCAAGAGGCAGTTGAGGAATGCAGTATAGTCCCATGGTTTCTTAACGAAAAAAAAAGAATAACAAATGCTGGAAAACCTCTGCCAAACAACAAAGCTTACATTTTATACACGCTCATCAATTTAACCCTAAAACCTTAAAAGCCTCAGGGTGATCCCAACGCCTTTAATACCAAAGGCCCTAACTATGCCACAGATCAAGCACCAAGCCCAAGCCTGCTTTGTCTAGAAAGATGAAAGCACACTCAAACAGGTGAAGGCTTCTTTGGAATCATCACCTGCAATTAAGCAAAGGAAAACTAAGAGGAGAAGAGGTAAGCTGAACTTGCTTTAAAAAGACACCACGGGAGCAGGTGGATGCTTGCTAAGGATAGCTGTGGTGTCTGCTGTCATTCTTTCACCAAACGATGTGCATTCATTGGGATTTCCTGCACGTTAACAACAGATCACTTGGTGGGAAAGTTGGGTGGGTGCTGCAAAAGTAAAAAGAAATCTTTTTTTTTTTTTTTCTTAGATATCATTCTGAGAAGAATGTTGTTTCCAAGCTGCTCTGGACAGAAACACCAGGGCTCTGTCTGAGTAAAGCAGTGCCACAGGAGGTTTCATGTGGAGATATGAATAACAACTTACCATTCTTCATTGCATTAGAATCAATAATTTGTAAATGACTAAACATTTAGTTGAAAACAGGGTCTGTAAAAACTTAATGTTTTCCTTAGAAGCCCAGCTCCTAGAGTCATACTATTTCTATTATTATTTTTGGAAGACAGAATGTTTTTAGCCATTGCTGCCAAGAAGAAAATCTTGCAAATGTAAGTAAAGGAATAAACACCAGAATGCAAATTTAAACAAGACTGTAGGTTTTTTACTACTGTTGTATAAATATTCCAAGTCACAATAAAATAACAATTACATGTAAGAAGGGAGAAAGGAAAGAGAGTGACTTACACTAATTTTCAGATCTTTGTGGCTGTAACCATCTTTGTGTTCTGCATTCAGAAGGCACTTTACACAGTCCCTGAGGATAGATACTGGGTAAGCTGATAATACTATTAATACTATTAATAATAATATTAATTAGGTTAATAATGATCATAGTAAAATTCATTATAACATTTTCCATGTTGTTAATAATTTTAATGCTTTGTGAATTACATTATCTATGTGACTTAATTATATATATACATTTAGAGTCTACCTAAAATTCAAGGAATCACTGGCTCCTCTTGCAAAAGTGCCAAGCACTGCCATTCCCATCAATATCTTCCTCCTGTCACACATCTATGCCGAAATTCATAAAATTAACATCTAAGGCTGAATGGTGAGAAAATTCTTCTCTTTCAACTCAGCATTTGCAAAAACTTTGTTATCTGCCACCCACAAAATCCTCCTTCTTAACCCACTTTGACTCCTAATCTGTGCCCAAGGGGAGCTTGGGAAAAGAGCAAATCTGAGCAGCATCCCATGAAGTTCACCATCTCCTCCCTTCCTGACCAGGAGAAAGACTAACTATAGCTAAGGTCCCCCTCGTTGAACAACAGCCAGCCCACCTGGGTTAATTAACTGGATTTCTATGATTATTCAGGCAGCCCATGATTATTCACAGCCCAGGACCTCCGCTCCCAGCCAGGCACTGGTAGAGCAGTGTGAGCAGCAATAAATCCCATACCCATGGTTCATCCTGAACAGAAAATGCTCCAGAAAGTGACCATCAGCAGAAAGGAGCAAGTCATGGTACCACTGGCCTAAAACTTTTATGTGAAGCTTTTTCTTCCCCACGTGGGTTTGAGGCAGGTGTCAAGGGAGAGGAGGAAGAGATGTGTTTAAATTACTGGCCATGAGGAACAAGTCTAATCTGCACAGTGACAGCACAAAATGGACAATCTGAATTGAATAAAACTTTCAGATGGAGATTATATAAAAAGAAAATCAATATGGTCAAAATACATAAATAAGAACTAATGGAGAGGGCTTTTACGGAGTGCTCAGCTGCAAACTCAGAGAACTGGGCAAAATATGAGAGGGCTTTACATTCTTTTTTTCTCCTTTGTATTTTTCAGGTCACCCTGGCTTACAAAAATCAAGTTGTATTTCTTCTGCTTTGCTTCCTGTAAAATCAATAACACCAATCAATTAAAACTTGTTTTGTGCCAGCAGGCTACTGTTTGTGATAATAATGCACGGAGCTGAAAGAAGATTGCTTTATTTCCTTGACCTCCTCAGCACCCAGATAAATACAGTGTCTGTTCCATCTACAACCTGAAACCACAACCCTGTCCCTGGGTTGGTTTTTAAATTATATGAAAGAAGATTAGAAGCTCTCACACACTGCAAACAGTTTGTAGTATCTGCTTTCAGTATCACCGTAACTGGCTGGGAGATAACATCTAACATGCTTAATTCAACAAAAATTCCCAGTATCGTGCTCAGCTCAGGTTTTATTTTAATTTGAATCCTCTGTGATCCCACTGATTTCGGCCAGTTTTCATTGAATGGAAGATGTGAAGAGTCAAGGAAAAGACCTGCCAATGAAAAACCTTTCACAATTCATATCAACAGCAAGCTGTGTTCATCTCAGCATGCAGGATCTCTGCTGTATAATCCCAGTACCATATACTGGCTATTCAGACATATAAACACACAAACACAGGTATATAGACATCTACAGATATAGCTGTATACCTATATAGATGCATGGAGAGAGACAAAGAGAGAGGCAGAGATCTAGCAGTGAAATTCTCTTACATCCCAAGTCAGTACAAAACTTAGTCCTGATTATTTTCCATTCATTTTACCAAAAGCCCTGAACATCACGATGGCCACCCAAAGTGCCAGGCACTGTACAAATGCAGGAGCAACCCTTTCCTCAACAGCTGGTTTTTTAAACGTATACGGAAAGCAGGCAACAGACTGCAGGAAGAGCAGAGAAAAGAGGATGAGGTTAACAGCAAGATCAACTGCGGACCAGCTATGCACACAGCTTGTCCGGGGGTGGGGTTGCATTAGATCTGAAAACAAAGTTAGAAGGGTTTGTCAACTGGAGATGGGCAAGTTATGCAACTATTTGAACATGAGCATGCCTGCCTGCTCAGAAAGGAGATTAGGGGCTTGAATACGCTTTTATACCTGCTAAATAATTAGTATCAAATAACCAAGTCCACTCTGCACTTTTTCTCTAAATAGCAAAATGTGAATGAATTGTTTGTTAATTTAGACATAAAGGCTGGGAGTTTTAAAGGGCCCTGACAGTGTTAGACATGCAGCGCCCAATACCTTTCCCTGAGATTTGGCTACATGCTACTAGTGTGAATCCTCATAGGCTTACGCCACTTTTACATGCTTGCCCACTTATCCTGCCCAGGGAGACTCTTCTCACCACTCCCCCACGCTGGTCTTTGCAGCCTGGTGCAAAGCATATGGCCCAGCCCTTGCCAGCTCCGCAGCTCTGGGGGGCTGATGGGCCTGGGCACAGGCAGCCACTTTAAAGCTATACCTTGTACAATGCCTTGCTGTTTATCCCTTCCTTTTTTTTTTCTTTTCAAATAAATTCCCATAATTTTTACCTGATAATATTAGGGTAAAGAACAAGCACCTTGTTCTACCAAGGTGTGATTTCCAAAGGGTTAAACCTAGGACTGGAAAATCAGAAGCAGAGTTGAAGAGACACACACCATCAAAATGCCTTGTCCATATCTTTTTTACACTTCTAGCTCCGTTAACAGCTATTATTTCCAGTTTTGCTGGCACGACATCCCTAAGCTATTTAGTACCGAGGGCAGATCCTAGTACACATTGCCCTGTGCAAACACAGCCGTGATCCAAAATGCTCTCATCGCCCTTTACCTGCACTGCTCCATCCCTCCTCCCACCACTAACACTGGTAACAATTCAACATAAATGAACAATTCAATGTAAGTGAACTTCCAGGCACAGGTTTCCACCTCTCATTTTTCTTAAAAATTTGCTAGCAAATGTAGCTTTGTTTGATGTCCTGAGCACAGCAAAACTCTTCTGATCATAGATTCACTCTCTTTGCTTTCCCACTTCAGGCTGCCAGTACTGGAAGGGCACCCAAAGCTGATGCAAGGAGAAAGAGCAGTCCTTTCTGGCACGTAACTGTATTTCTCTACTTATTGATTGCACATTGCACAATGCCTTTAGTTTAATAAACTTTGTAAATGTCCCAAGAAAAAAATGGATAATCAGCATCTCCATAACGCCACTGTATTCAGCTGGCCTCCAGCAGTGGATGGGAACTCACCATGATCCATAGATGTAACGAACCGCAGAGCAGAGAATGGACTGTTTATCACCATTTCCAGACACACTCTTAAACAGCCTGATTTTATTATACTTCCAGTGTTCATATGGCAAATCAAAGTGCTTTCAAAGAAACAAGAGTTACCCAATTAACCCGAATGAGACAGCAGGAAAAAACAGAGTAGATAGGAAAACAGCATTGCTCCCCACTCCAGATCTATTAAAAAAATCTGGGTGAACATTTGTATTTTGCCCTGCTGCTTTTAACCTCCAAACTGAGGAAACTAGGGCTGGTATATATTCTTGGAACCAAAACCATCCTCCTCTGATAATTCCTTTACCCTATATTCAAGCATCACCCCTGCGTCCCCCTGCAGCTATTTTATATAGTTGCCAAAACTTCCAGGGTGTCCCTGGGTGAGCCTCTCACGAGCATAGCAGAGGCAGGGATAACCTGGAAGGAAAGCTTATGAAGCTCGGAAGTGGTCAACATCAGCAGAAGATGGTGGGCAACAACTCAGGTGTCCCCTGGATGGTGCTCCTAGAACTGCAATTTACCCAGCTAAGATGGGGAGCGGACAGGCCGAGGTGAATCCCACCTTTAGGGAGTGCTTGTTACAAAGACAAAAAAAAATATGCATTTTTCCCAGTCTATTCAAGTCTCACAGCCCTTGAAAAACTGGGAAAAAAAAGTGCTGTACTCAATATACTAATTCTTAAAATCCTCTTGCCTAGTTCATCCACCATTTCTATCTCCCTAATATCACCTTTTCTTTCAATTTTGCTTTCAGTTTGTGAAGTTCTGATGGAAATACTTTCTGCACGGATGAATAACAAATATCCTCATCCCCACTTCACACATATGTTCTCCTGGCAGAAATCCCAGGCCCAGGAATATTAAGCCGTTAAACAGGTAACAGTACTTGGCTTCAGACTCCGGGTCCTTGCAAGAACTTGCATTGGTTGTATTTGAAACATTAACAGAAAAATCAGTGGGACAAAACTTCCTGTAACTGAAACCCCATATCGCTCTCAAACACCCATCAGAGACAGAGACAAGTCAGTGAGATTGGATGACGAGGGATTCTTTTTCCAATGTTTGTCCTTTCTTCCTTTCTGTGTCTTTTACTGAAACATGCTAGCACCTTGAGAAATTCTCTCTATCTGTTAAATAGCCTGGGCACCCTTTACATTGGGTTGTGTTAGGTTCATTGTATAATTCTGTTTTCCTGAATTTTATTAATGATAATACATTTCTAAATCATCCCTATTATATTTTTACGAGGAAAGCTTTTCGTACTGTGTTTCTCTTACCTGCTTTTCAGCATATTTAAATTATGCTATGAATATTTTGAAACAGACTTTCACTTGCTACAATTAAATTTCTGAGAACATGAGTGTGTTAATCCCATAAAAGCTTGCAAGCAGATTTCTATCCCTTGGTGTGAAAAACACAGAACTACCATCTCTCACAGCTGCTGCAACCACAGCTCACCAGTCTCTTTCCATCTGATCACATGGGGTGCTGTCAATATAACAGTGTGTTTGATACGACACCTTTTCAACATGAAAAATACTATGAATACTGCCCAGCAAGGCGTACATGATTTTGGGTACCTTTCACTGGGGTGCACAAGCTCAGACTCTTTAAAACGATGTGGTATGCAAGCTCCAACATGTATACCATTCACCTGTTGTTTTAGGGTCTCCATTGATACTATTTCTCAGCACTTTCACAGATATGTTTGTTTCCCTTAAAGAATTTCAAGCTGTAAGCCCAGCATATGAAGAATCTTTCCCTTTTCTGACATTTTTGAAAGCTTTCTCTCTCACATCTTCTTCAACTCATAATGATTTGTGTTGCTGTGGTTTGGGTTTTTCTTCTTTTCCTACACTTCAGTATTACAGAAACAATGTTTATCCAGTTCCTCATAACCACTAAAGCTGCTGGAAAATTTCAATCTTATCTGAAAGAGGAGCAGAGCTTCGAAAATGTAAAGTTCAGAAAGGCCTTCATGAAAGTGGGCAACCACCCTGCGGAAAGGTACTTGGATGAATCTTTTGCTCCCACTTCGAGAAAGGCTACAGCACAATTATATTAGTGGAGAAGTCACAAGAAGGGAGATATTTCAAATGCCCCAGTGAAGAAAAAGCTCCAGTTCTGCTTGTATGATCTGAGAGATGGGACTGTTCATTGTACAAGATACAAAATTAAAAGAAATTAGACCTTATAAATTCTGCTGTTGATAGAGCTACTTTCTCATCACTGGCTCCTCATTAACCCAGTTACGTGTGAGTGGCACAGCCAGTTCTGGAATGTTGTCCAATTGTCTTCCCCAAACATACGCAGACAATGAGAACCAAAATGCCTCTGTCTTCATCCACCCCAGAGGTTTTATACATATACTGCCTTGTTGCTGTAGAGCAGGATTTATAACCTTACTGAGAGATGCAATATTTCCATCAAGTCAATGTAATAGGCACGACGCACTTATAAGAGTTCAAAAATAATAAATGTGTGCATCTTTTTGAGCTGAGATTTCTCGCTTTTTTTCCACCTTTTCTTTTTTTTTTTAATTTGGCCTATCTTATGTTGATAAGATTTTGAAGGAAAGAAACACCAAATATAAATTATGAGTCTTGGAGAAAAATCATATAGAACTGGTACATTCTGTATGCACAAACCCACAATTTATTCTAAGTCAGTCTTGAAGACATACCCAGTCCACACTTGGCACGCTCGCAGATTGACAGTGGCATTAAACCCAGTCACAGTTACACTGAAGTCTTAAACACTGAATTTAAGAAAAACTTTTTAAAGTCTTGATGTTCCCACTGTGAGTTCCCCTTTAGCAAAGAGCTCATTTGTTATTTGCTCATGTCACAGGCTGTTCCCAAATATACGTGTACAAAAGGCTGATTTAGCTCCAGCTTTCTCCATGGATTTAGCATACGTGTTCATAATTGGCATATTTGTATAGTACATTTGCCTATGAATACACATACAGTAAATAAGTGGCACATTTCAGTGGTGCCCGGGAACCCTGGACATTGATTCTGGGTCAGAATTACCAATCCTCTGCTGTAGAAGGAGGATTCACATCCTCTGAATTAAAAGCATTAAAGGAAGGCCCACACACATGATGCAGCATCATATGTGCCAGTGGCTGGGCTCCGCTTTCTGCCTTAGGACTCCTACATCACACTTCAAACACAGGTATGGTGTCCCAAAAAGTCCTGTGTTTACGTTTTGTAAGAGGAAATGGAATGACACCTCTAAGTTTAATCTTGCTTCTTTATATGTATTTCCTTATTATAACATTTATATTTGTGGTTGTTGGGGTTTTTTCCTTAACTTCTATTATTTTGTCTTATTGCCTTTGGAATTTATTTTATTTGTTACCTTGTTAATCCTGTTTCATCATTTCTTTCTTACGTCTCACCATTTTCCTCCTTGGAAAAGGTTTGTAATTTCCAAATGCACACAAACACACACACACGTTTAGTGCTGCGCAAAGCAATGGCAGACTTTTCCTTGATTACTTGCCTGAATGGTGTCAGAAAGAAAAAACAGATGTCGGAGGCACAGCTCTTAAAGGCCAAACAGGCCAAATTAAAGGAAAATGAAAAGATGTTGAGGCAAATTCACTCATTCTTCAAACAAACTCATATTCCCTATCTAGGTTTTAAAAAAAATTGCCATTCCTCCAACAGAAATATTCAGGAGTGTTTATGGTCTGCCAGATGATTGGAGTGTAATAAATGTAATTTTGCAAGCTTGTAAAATATCTTGACATTGCCTTAAAGAAACCACTATAAACTATCTGGTTGGATTGCTTTATTTCCATTTCTATACCTTATTAAACCAGTATGCAGAAGATGTAGCAGAAAAACAAGGGAAGTTTACTGATTGCAACAGTAGAAATAACTGAAAATAGCTTAAAAATAAATTCTGTTGTAGGTGACAGTCCATTAAAACCCAGTCTATACCTCTTTAAGCTTTGCTACAAGCCAGATCCTTATCTCAGATGCAGGCAGAGTGCCCATTTACTTCAATAGGAGCCGCACATGCATATTCTGAGGCAGAATTTGGTCTGCTGTGTTCATTAAGGGCTTCTGAACTTAAGATGTTACTTTGACGTTCCAGAAAAGACCTGTAGTACAGATAAGCTTCTGTTGATTCTTGGTGAAGGTACCTCTACTGCTGTTTCGGGGCAAGTCCCAACACTGAGCCTGCTAGTGTTCCCCTCAAGCATGACATGCACCTACAGAATAATGAAGACATTGAACTTTTTGATTGACAGAGCCTTATAGAAATGATGCACAGAAAAGAACAATTATTGCAACATCGTGGCAAACCCCATCTTGGATTGAAATTCCCTTTTCATCTGCAGGCTGAGGAGCATGCCAGGATTATAAATGATTTATAAATGGCTATTGCAGGTACACAAACACGCACAATGTTCTAGGAAGTTAAGTGCTACAACTTCAGAGTCAAGAGCCCCCGCAGCGCGCGCTCTTGGCAGCTCCCCAGATGTTCAGAGTCAGTGGCTGGAACTGTGGCAACAGCTGCCTGCGCCCCTCGCCCACCTCCACCCACCCAAGGATGGGCTCTGTCATCGGGTGGACCACAGACCTGACTGCCAAGTCTTCTCCAGCTTTGGGCCAACCCACGGCCTTGTTGTGGCTCATGGAAGAATTTGGCCTCAGGAACCCCATCAGTCACCTCTCCTCTTCTCCTCCCAAGCCTGCCTTGGATGACCCTCCCGTGATGAGAAGGGTTTCATCCCTAAGAGAGCATTTCCATAGAAACTGAAATACTGTCAAGGTTCAGGAACAAATAAAAGGATCGAGTAATTTTCCATGTTTGTCAACTTTGGCACAATTTGCACTATTCCGATCAGAGCTGCTCTTGTTCTCTAAAAAGAAGTGGGTTTTTTTTCTAAGCAGAGGTACTAAATTTGTTCTCATGCCCTAATTTATAAAGGCTTTGCATTGTCTGTTTTCTGGCTTTATCTGGGTTNTCCTGGATAAGGGAGATTTTTTTTATACTCAGGATTTCTGCACAGATTATGAATCTCAGATGCTGGCACCAGCACAGTCCAAGCTGCCCACAGGGCTCCTCTGCCATTGAGTCTGCAGTGGTTATGGACAAGCGAGTGCCACTGTTTACACCCCAGCACATTAGCTTCAGCTGAAATCCATGGTACGCAACACCTGACCCACAGAAACAGCTGCTGAGAAGCTGGTACATGGGCATCTTTCCCAACCTTCATCCAAGGAGGGTGACCTCCACAGGAGGAAAAAGGTGGGCATCAGGAACTGATGACTTTCTAGTTTTGGAGCATTTCTAGGAGCTTTCTGATGTACATCACCTGTCTTTAGGGGAGAGAGCTGAAGGCCTGGGTCTCTCCTCCTGCCCTTCCGTTAGTCACTCAAGGAGGAGCAGAGCCAGTGGACGGACAGTGCTACTTGGCCTTGCAGTCCAGGCCAGCAGAGAGTCACTGCTCCTGTCTAACACATAGGCTCCAACACGCACCAGATCAGAAACCGCACATTTAAAAGGGAGAGCAAACACAATGTTCCTAGTACTCAGAAGCAGAATGAGCAGATCACATCTCCCTATCCATCCTCCTCTGCTCACTGTCTTTGAAGATGCTATGATACAAATGACCCTGCTCATGTAGCATGAGAGCCCACTCCAGTCCTCCACTGCGTGGGTGAACCAGCACAGCCCTCCAGGTTAAAACAACAAACGTGCATTCTAGCTACAGTGAGCCCTATCTCAGCATGATTATGCATCTATCTAGGAATTTGTTTCATCCCCGTGCCAGAGATTCAACCTCTGCAGAGAGCAAAACTGCAGCAGCAGAATTTTTCCGATGCTAGGTGCTGAATGACACAATAAAATAAAAATGATCTCTTTCATTTCCCGTAACACCTTCTCTTGGAGGGCCTGACATGAGAAGAATACACCTTATTATACCTCCGCAGTTTGTAATCCCAGAGATCAGTCTTTACACACGTGAGGAAAAGGAGCTATACAGAGCTCAAAGGATTTCACAAAGGCTAAACAAAAAGTTTACAACAGAGGCAGGAGGGAGACAGGGCACTGCAGATTTCCCTTCTGCCTTTTAGTCCCAGTATTGCTTTTATTGTACAGTCCTGCTCTTCACAGATCCTGCTGCTCCTTCGCTGGAGAATGGAAATAGCTATTTACATTTTTACACCATATCCCAGGCAGAGGCAATGAAAATGGACATCAGACTAATGTTTTAGCTGCAGTTTAACAATGGATTCATTAAAACAAAACGGCCCTGCAGATTTGGATTATAAACAAAGCAATTAACAACGACCAAAATTTGCAATTTATTAAAACTATTTTGGGAGCCAAGCCCTCAGCGGTATCTCAGAAGGTCACCTCAGAAGGGCATACCAGCTGCTATCAGCCCAGCCTGTGGCTCCTTGGCTCTGGTCAGTGTCAAATCCATCCCCCAGCGCACACCCCAAAGCAGCCCTTGAGTCAATCCATGTATTTCCAGCTCCCAATTAATTAATTCGGCAGCTGCCTGACACCACACCCTCCTTCCCCGGCCACACTCATTATGCCGGGTCCAGGGGGAGAGCGGGGGTGCAGGTGCTGTTGCACTCTTATTTCTGGCGTATGCCTGGCGTGCCGCGCCGGCTGACTCGTGCGGGGGATTGCTCCCATTCCTGGGCCAAGGCTATTTCAGCCAGCCCTGGGAAAGGTCAAAAGAAGCCCTGACACATGCAGACCTGGCAATCATCTCTGTCCCAGCCTCCAAAACCAAAGTAAGGGGAATTCACTGATTTTCCACAGTACTGTTGCCTCTCTGCACCTCGCTCTTGGGTGTTCCGGGCTGCCACAGTTCCCCACGTGCCGGTCGGAGCGGGGTGGGAGCAGCACCTGGCATGCAACTCAGAAAAGCTGCGTTCACCCAGGTGCACCCAACCTGGAAGGTTTTGGCAAGCAACGATAGCGGTCACAGCCAGGCCTGGGCTTTTGCCCCAAATTGTTTTTAAATGTTTTAAAACCAGGACTTGAAATAGTGATGCCTGGACTTGGGCTCTGACCGGTCCTTACCTATCACCTGCAGTTTTAAGAAATGCCAGATCTGTTGCTGGGAGTCACAGGCACGTTGTTTATTGTACATGTTGTTCTTTCAGCATCCAGCAACAATGCGACTTATTGTATTATTCCTCTTATTTTGTCACCTTTCTGTTGTTTTTTTTCCTACAACCATCTGTCAAAATTTCACTCCTCCGTAAGAGCTTTGGATACTCTGGCATAGCTCCAGTTATCACTTCAAGTATAAACTTACAGGCTATGGTACTTACAAAACTCTTCTATATACTCCTAAGTGCATACAGTACACTCAAAAATATAATTTGTTATATTATTTGCCCTGCCTCTATAAACTATTAAGGATTCTCCTGAAAACTTTAACATGCCAGTGACTTTTATTTCGATGTATTTTCAAAGGATGACAGTAATTCTCTGAGGCTGGAAATAACGCTGGAAAGGCAGCGCATTCCTTCCACAAAGGAGAGGCAAGTAAGTCAGCTTATAATAAATTGTGTAGTGTAATAGTTAGATAATAGAGATACTACAGTACATGCTTTTGTTTTAAGAAGTTTTTAATTTCTAGATAGCTATGTAATGCCCAAAAGTTCCTCGTGTTTTAATCACAATACAGAAGAATCTGTCTATTTACCCTAATTATTCATGTTGAGGTTTTCAAGGTTCTTTGTCTTTGTGTTCCCATCCCATGAACTCATCAAGCATCAAAGTTTGGAAGGTTTTTTTTAGCTTGTGTTCTGAATATATTACAATTGGCATCACACCATAAAACACTTTGGCAGCTAAACAAATAGCTTTACATGAAACCCAACATAATCGTGGGTTATTGAAACATGCTTCCTGTACATGCCTGGAATTCCCCTAATTAGCAGAGTATTTTCTAATCTGTCCAAAATGTGTGTCATGCCAAAACCACATTTTCCCCCTTGTCCACCCAGGGCAGTCAACCATTTCACTCATCAGTTTTGGAAAGCCACCTGCAACATGAAGGGAAATGAATCACTCAAAAACTCTGAATGTGTGATTTTTTTGTCCCATCAACTTCATATAGAGATTACTTGGCCAAAAGTCTTTCACAGGGTAACCCAAAGCAATTACACTTGATAAAACACTATATATAGCCACCCCTGGGTTTTTACACAGCTGCTTTGCCAGCCAACACTACAACTCCCAGCATGCCACTTTGCAGCTCATGCCAGCAGAAGTATACTTTTTTTTTTTTTTTATTAATTGTATTTTGGGAAATGTAGTTCTGACCAGTTACACACTTCCCATCTACTTTAAGAGAAAAAGCTGGTGTGAGACAAGTTAGACCCTAAATGTGGGACAGCTTACCAATGCAGCCCTCCACTGCAAAGGCACGAGAAATGCCTTTGTGAAAACATTTTTTTTTAAATACACTTTTCCTTTCCAGGTATCACTGAAAATGTCTATCCTGGACACACCCCCATTATTGATACTGGAGAAGACTTCAACTGTATAATGATTATTCTATATTTCATTACCCACTGTGGACCTAAATTCCCAGGCAGAGGTAGCTCCGGCTTAAAAGGTTTCTGTGGTTTTCAGCACAGAAACTGAAAAAAAAAAAAAAATCACATGCCCTTGGTGACCAATCATGCAGAATAAACAGCAGATACTGATAAACTGATTTCAAGGTAAGTGCAGCCCATAGGCTGGAATGTATTCAAATAAATCTTTCCCTATAATGAACAAATGTTGAAGGTCAAAAACTATACGCAGATAACTCACAAACGGCAAAAGAGACTGAACCATACAATAAGGTGTTCATTACAAATAAACCACCTCTTTTATTGAGTAGATGTGGATCTTTTAATGAAACACTTGAAAGTCTTCAAAAGAAGAGAAACAGTCTGTGAAAATGAAGAGGAAAAAAATGTTTTCTTCTGTTGTAGTGAACACTACCAAAGTTCGAGAATATAATATATTGTGCAAAACCAGATTTACCTTCCTACATTAATTTCCAGATACTGAAACTGTGGACTAGTTTTTGAACATGTTGACCTAGAGTATTAGCTTAGATGATGCATAATCCAGTTGATTTTAGCACTGATTTATGGCCTCAATTATGGAGTTCTACATCAATCTAGAAATTAATATTTCAGTCTAAACACCCTTTCACATTCTCCACAATATAACTTGTCACCGTTAATGTCCAGCCTTGATGTTAAACATCTCCTTGCTATCAAACTGTAAGTACAACAAGGACTATATTTTCCATGCTGCTGGAAAGAATGACTGAAGATTGAATTGATCGAAAATCTTGATTTATCTTGTCTATAATTTTCAGTAGTGTGCAGTGATTTATATACCAGAGAAGGTTCTTTGATTAGCTTGCTACAGTCTAGAAAGGCTAAACTTTATGGGCATTAAAATTTCAACACAAATGTTATCTCTGCAGTAAGCACAATAGTGACATCTTGTGCCTATCAATACGTGTATTAACTGAAGTTCTGACACTTCTCAGTAGAGATTTACCTCCAGAGCTTTGAGGTTTGAGCAATCAATATATAACCTACTTTGATGCAATCCACACACCAAACTACATTAAAATAACATTAAGGCTTGCTTTAAGCTGGCAACAGCCAGGAAATGCAGAGTTAAAGGCAAAAACTCTACAGTTAACCAACCCTTACGTAATTTCATTTCCTGTAAGCAACGTGTGATTTTTGTGCCACGATAACCAGCCAGAGCATGATTCCAGTGCCCCAGTTTTCTAGGCTTTAGCTATGTTACATATCCAGTCCGATTGTTTTAAACCAACTTTAACAGACTCTTATAATGCATAAAGGAAAGAGATCCATAATGTCCTCTTGAACAACAGACACCCGCCACAGGAAAGACTCCAGCTCTGCATTTGCCTCCTTCCCTGACACAAGGCTCTGCAGAGTGGCAGGTGGGACCCCTCGCCTTCTTCCCACCGCAGGTTCCTGAACAGCCCAGCCAGGAAGGACTCTGGATACTTTTCCTTACAGCCACCAAAGAAGGACTGAGATTCAGTCATTTAAGTATCCTAACAAATAAAAATGCACCCTATGAAATAATCACAGTGCATGAAAATGTTGGTCTTAAAGAACATTTGATTAGACATGCAAGGAATATGCCAGTTTTAGCAAAGATATGCTAACTCCATTTATTTGAAATCTGAAGTGGTTTTCTTTATACAAAACTTTTCTAGTATAAGTTCCACCAGTTCTACAGAATCGGGTGAAAACCTCCATTTTCCCCTGAGAGGCAGACACTTACCTGTATAGGCTATTCATACACAGTGAATCCATCCCACCCAGAGATCGCTCAGAGCTTTGCCATTTCACTCCTCCACATCAGGTGAACTATACTTTTCCCCACATTGTCCACAAAGAGTCTATTCTGTCATGACTTCAGGATTGTTCATAACGTCCTAGTTTCAGATACACAATCTGCTTAAACGTTCATGGCAAAACATACTGTGAGGTAAGAAACACACCGACAGAACATTATTGAGAGAGGTAGGATCTTCTCTCCCAAGCACCAGGATGCTTTCCAAGCAGACCAAAAGGACCTTTTGGGCAAAACTGAGAAGCTGTTGAGCAGAATAGTTATGTTTATTGCACCTTACTGCAGGGAAAGGAAGACAAATGTAGAAAAAAAGACCATGGGAGTCTCTAAGGTCTGACACGGTTGGAATAGATGATCTTAAAGGTCTTTTCCAACCTAAATGATTCTATGATTCTAAGTAACAAAGTTGAATTCAGCCAGAAGAGCTGGGTTTGTCTGTGTTGAAAACGTCTATTGTGTCACTTGTGTTTTCAACAGGTTACCACTGTCAGCTGGGATCTGCTAGCAGGCACCCAATGCCACCCTGAGACTATTTAAAAGCACTGACTAGAAGGAAGATTAACTCAGAAGGAACAAGGCAAAGATGACCATATCTTCAGGCCTCTCAAAAACAACAGGGAAACAGTAACATTTCTGCCAGCCCAATAGAAACAATGAAGAAAGCCAATTTGCAAGGCCAGGAGATCCCATAAATGCTCTCTACATGCCCCCACCAACACCATTAGATAAATAAAGTGTTATTTGCTGAAAGCTCAGCTTTTATGCTTCTACTACTTAGGTATTGAGGCGGCCAGATGAGTTTTATGTAATGTGTATGTTTTATGTGAGATTGCAGCCCATACTCTTAAAGCTGCAACCCAGTCATTACAGTGCTTGTCACATAGCCAAAATTTTCACTACTGCATGCAGAAAGTGTATGCATGCTCAGCTAATAAAACCTCATTTTTTAAAAGGTTCCACTCCCAAGTTTCAACAACAACAGAAAGAGATAACTTAGGTAATATATAAGATCAGCATATAACATTTATATAAACTGAAAAAATATTAATAACTTTTTTGAAGGCTACAAATTCAGATTTATTTTCTTATGTTAATGTGTACTTTCTGTTTTCATACTTCACCTGCACTAACATTTGAGGAAGATAAATGAGATGATGGGTGCTTTTGGCCCAGGATTCATTTGCTTGTCTAACTCAGACCTAATTGCAGGTCTGCACTGCAGTCCTTAAACTCTTTTGTACAGAGCATGCATAATCAGCAGACTTGGATGATACTGCTAATACCACAGTTAAATGCCTTGAGCAAACACACTATTATAATTTTGCACCAATTTGAAAATATCCATTTAAATGTTAAATGAAGAGGAACTAATCAATAAAAACATGCATAGAGTCTCTGGGGAAGTACACTGGAAAAGACAACAATAATCTGCCATTAACATGCAAATAAAGACACAGCAGGAAACAATAAGAGTACTGACTTCACTGCCATACTTTAGGAAGAATGTTTTACTAGAATTTGGGCCAAATTCAACTTTGATTTAAATCACTGTAAACACAGACCAGCTCAGTTTGACATAGTAGGGAAAGGAACAGAACCTCCGAATGCTGGAAGCATGCAGACAGCTACTGACACTGCTGATCGGCAAGGCTGACCATAGCCCCTGTGCTGTATTTGGTGCAAGGTGCTGCACAAATATTTTTAATTAAATTGCCAAAAGAACTTAGTATCTGAGACTGCATACAAACTGAGTATGGAGTGAAAGGAAGAAGTAACATAAGGCACAATCAAAGGCTTGAACTGGCCAAGAACTTTTTTTCTCCCAGTCCACCTAATTTTTTGTTATGCTAACATAAACACTGCTATGCATCTGTATCTGTAGTCTTCTACTTAAGGCTTGTGAGCTAGTTCCCTGAAAGGTACACATCAGAACTAGATATTAAAATAAGGGATTAAGTCACAAGGAACAGAGAGACGCAGTCCAGAATTGTTCGTATTAGAGAAGAGAAAATAAGAAAAAGGACACGTGGGGAAATGGACTTGGCTGGCTTCAAAGGGAACTGGATAAATCATAGGCAAGATCACATAGAATGATACTGTGCTGGTTTTGGCTGGGCTAGAGTTAATTTTCTTCACAGTAGCTAGTATGGGGCTGTGCTTTGGATTTGTGCTGGAAACAGTGCTGATAACACAGGGATGTTTTAGTTCCTGCTGAGCAGGGCTTACACAGAGCCAAGGCCTTTTCTGCCCCTCACCCACCCCACCAGCGAGCAGCTGGGGGGGCACAAGGGGCTGGGAGGGGACACGGCTGGGACACCTGACCCCAACTGACCCAAGGGATATCCCATGCCATATGACATCATGCTCAGCATATAGAGCTGGGGGAAGAGTGATGGTGTTTGTCTTCCCAAGTCACCATTACATATGATGGAGCCCTGCTTTCCTGGAGATGGCTGAACACCTGCCTGCTGATGGGAAGTAGTGAATGAATGCCTTGTTTTGCTTTGCTTGCATGCACGGCTTTTGCTTTACCTATTGAACTGTCTTTATCTCAACCCCTGAGTTTTTTCACTTTTACTCTTCTGATTCTCTCCCCCATCCCACCGGGGGGTTGGTAAGAGAGTGGCTGTGTGGGGCTTAGTTGCCGGCTGGGGTTAAACCATGAGAGGTACTGACTGAGTTGTGAAAAAGGTTGAATGCAAAGACTGAATTTTTTGAAGCAGGAGAGAATGAGCTCTTTGAAGAATAAAAAAGCTGGAAAGATAGGCAAGGAAGGTTTTTGTAGAGGCTGCAACAAAGAAATGGGACGCACAGGATGAAAGTAAAAAAGCTCATAGTAAGTAGAAAAGCAAGTAGAAAAGCTCATAGTAATCAAGATACACGAAGAAAGGGATTTCTTCTGACAACTAGATTGCTAGGTGATTTGACAACAGTTCATCCTCATATCCACGATTCATTAACCCATTGTGCCACAGGATAACACTTGGGTTCCCTCTTATGCAACTCGGCTGCATCTAAGCTACTGCCATGCTATTGCCATCAAAGTGAAAACAAAAAGCTCATTCAGGAGTCAGAATCAACACGTGGAAACTCACTGTTAATCAATACTGGTTTGCCCTGTGAATATAATCTCAGCAGCCTGGACCAGTCAGATATTCCTGGAAAGCAAAGATTTTTGCATTCACTAAGATGGAAATGTGTCATTTAATTCAAAACAATGAGTACTTTTCCACATTTGTAGAGCCCCATCTTAGCTCTTGCTGGCAATGATACAACCTCCCCAGTGTACATCGTGCTGACATTGGAAAAGTGAAAAACTGCAGTGTGCTTCTCTGCATTATCCCAGACACCGTCGGCTGCAGATTGTCATCTGTAGGCTGTAAAGATCTTGCTCCTTGCTCCTCTTGCTGTGTTCCTTATCTGCCCTGAGGGCCAGGAGGCAGTTACAGTTCAGTCTTTAACCACTGACCATCCTTTCCTGCAGTTCTTCACAACTGACACAGAGGAAGGTAAAATTTAAGTGAATGTCTGAAAAACAGAAGGCATGTCCTAGCACTGCTCTCATGTTGGAACAGACCAGTCACCCCTGGAAGAGGCTGAATGCTCATTCAGCCAAGGTGTTCCACCTGGAGAGGAAAAAAATGGACTCCAATACAATGAACAACCTTTTGCAAAAGGGGCATGAATTAATTCACCAACCTGGCTTATTTTCCCCACTTGCAAGGGGACACAAAGATGTAAGTTAACCAGCAGACTTTCTTTGCCGAAACTTCTTTGCCTTCCTTTAGCGACAACTTATTTTCTTCAAGTGCCAACAGTTATCCTTGGGATTATGCTCCCCAATACTTTGGAAATAGTAATGTGAGTAGCATTAACAACAAAACCCAGAGCCTCCTAATTAATCCATTCAGGGTAATACCTTGCCTGACTTTGGAACTATTTGACTTTTCTCTCTGCAGCCAGGTAACTCAGCTAGCAGGCCTGGACATTGGTTAGTGATCTGTCTTCTGTAGTTCACTAACAAAAACCAGAGCAAATAGGTCAGTCCCTATATAAGAATGTAAAGCAAGTGAAGACTCCTTATTTCTTTTCACATTTCTTTATAAAAGCTGGCACAGACTCCTTTATCATGCCCTTAAACAAAACCTCTCCAGTTACACAGTATTTTAGCAATTTATCTGCTTGATAAATCTTACTTTAGATGCTCAGCCCATCTTCTACACCTGATCTCAGTGAAACCTTTAAATTTAGCCTGAGGATAAAATATTGAATACTCTTTCTATTTATACATTTCTTTGACCACACTAAGAAAAAAAAAAAAAATCACCTGATGAATCAGAGGAAAGGAGCACTGGCATTGGCCCACGCTCTGATCTCACTCGAGCCAGCAGGCTGCCTGATTAATGAGTTGTGATATCATAGTCTGTGAGGAGGCATACATAAGTGGTAAGGAGAAGAATAGCACCAGACACTGTCAGGCTGTCTCTATCTAAATCTGGAGAATAATAATAATAAAAAAGGTTATGGTGCAGGTTCCTATAAAGGGAGAAGGAAATCCTTCATATATCAAAGCTGCTGGATTTTTGGAGGTTTGTTGGGGGTATTTTTCCAATAAAGATACATAAAACTAGCCCTTTCCCCGCAGTGCAGAAGATTTTTATGAAAGTTCTTTAAACTATCAGTAGTTACTGGAAAAACACAGGGTATTTTTTAACTTGAAGAAGTCATTGTAGCTGACAGCTTTTAAAATTGCTTTGTGTTTTGCTTACAAACTGGCAAAAGGAATATCCACGGTTTCTTGGAGAAAGATGCTTCTCAGAACTATTGAAAATTAAAACTGATGTGTCAGGGGAGAAGGATATTTCAAGGTCAGAGCTGGTCAGAGGAGACTCATTTCTGTCTTTTATGATGAATTTCTTAATAATTTTCAAATACGGTATCCAGTACATATTGCTAAAGTTTTCACCTAGCCCTACTGGCCCTTGGAGTTTGCAAGAGACTATGAAGAAGATAAATATTTTCTGGTTAAATTATTGGACTGGGATTCAGGACTGCATTTATCCCTGGGTCTTCCACAGATTTCCTAAATTACCTTGGAGACATTTTTTTCCACCACATCTCCAAGTTCCAGCTGCAAAACATGGAAAATAGAACAGAAGTGTTTTGCACTATATTCATTAAAACATACATAAGGATGACAGGTATTTGATCACGTTTATATGGTAGTCTCAAGGCCCTCATTAGTGCCCTTGTATTAAACTTTCTCAGTAATGGTGCAGTAGTCAGTCCTGCTCCCTATTTGATTGTAAGTGGCTAGCAAAGACACATGAAAAGTATGTGGAGAACATGTCCTTGGCATGCAAATATCCCTAGGTCCCACTGACTGCTGCTGTCTCTGCATCAGCCACTTGGGAAAGGAAGGTATTGGACATTGATGATAGTTGGGAGGAATGCACCAAATATCTGGAAAAGGAGTGTTTGGAGGCTGGATCTGGGGAAGCAGTGCCCTGGGCATCTGTCTGTCTGTCTATATATCTATCTATCTCTTTAAACTAGAACAGGGGAATAGGCATGCTGGTAGGGCAGCATCCATACATCCCTGGTATCAGACCCTGGGTAGCAGTCAAGAGATGCCTAAGGACTGGGCTGAGAAAAAGTGATCCCTCTCCAAAAATATACTCTCAAACATCTGACAGCCCATGACTTAGGGGCTTCCTCCAGATGTCCTGCAGGCTTTTCCCACAGTCCTTTTGGAGATCTTTCACCAGAAAGGGTCCAAGTTCTGCTACAACAGAAGGATTCCAGCCAGAGAAGATCCCCTTGTGCAGCAGGGAAGAACAGTGTTCTTACCTCAGGTTTTACTTCCTAGGATTCTCCCACAACTTAGTGAAAGGCAGTCACCTAGAATCAGTTATGGACCCAATGTGAACAAGAAAGGACTTCTTGGACCCTTCTTGAAACCCTCAGCAGAAAAAATGTGTTTGTGAATTAATGTTGTAAGGACATCCTTAAAATCTTGCAAACTGTACCCAGCCAGTGAAGTCAGTGACTCAGTGAAGTCAGTCAGTTAGTGAAGAATCATAGAATCATAGAAAGGTTTGGGTTGGAAGGCACCCTTAGAGGTCATCTAGTCCAACCCCCCTGCAGTGAGCAGGGACATCTGCAACTAGACCAGGTTGCTCAGAGCCCCGTCCAACCTGACCTGGAATGTTTCTAGGGAAGGGGCATTGACCACCTCTCTGGGCAACCTGGGCCAGTGTCTCACCACCCTCACTGTAAAAAATGTCTTCCTTATATCCAGTCTAAACCTACCCTTCTTTAGTTTAAAACCGTTACCCCTTGTCCTGTCACTACAGGCCTTGCTAAAGAGGTTGCCCCGATCTTTCCTATAGTCCCCCTTTAAGTATTGAAAGGCCGCAATAAGGTTTCCCCGCAGCCTTCTCTTCTCCAGGCTGAAAACCCCAACTCTCTCAGCCTGTCCTTGTAGGAGAGGTGCTCCAGCCCTTGGATCATCTTTGTGGCCCTCCTCTGGACCCGCTCCAGCAGGTCCATGTCCTTTCTGTGCTGGGGGCTCCAGAGCTGGACGCAGCACTGCAGGGGGGTCTCACCCGAGCGGAGCAGAGGGGCAGAATCCCCTCCCTTGCCCTGCTGCCCACGCTGCTGGGGATGCAGCCCAGGGCACGGTTGGTTTTCTGGGCTGCGAGCGCACATTGCTGGCTCATGCCCGGCTTTTCGCTCACCAGCACCCCCAAGTCCTTCTCCGCAGGGCTTCTCTCAATCCCTTCATCCCCCAGCCTGTATTGATACTGGGGGTTGCCCCAACCCATATGCAGGACCTTGCACTTGGCCTTNAAGGATGCTGTGGGGAACCATGTCGAAGGCCTTACAGAAGTCCAGATAGATTACATCCGTAGCTCTTTGCATGTCCACTGATGCAGTCACACCATCATAGAAGGCCACTAGGTTGGTCAGGCAGGACTTGCCCTTGGTGAAGCCGTGCTGGCTGCCTCGAATCATCTCCCTGTCCTCCATGTGTTTTAGCATAGCTTCTAGGAGGATCTGTTCCATGATCTTCCCAGGCACAGAGGTGAGGCTGACAGGTCGGTTGTTGCCCTTTCTACTGTTTTTAAACATGGGCACAATGTTCCCCTTCCTCCAGTCCCCAGGGACTTCACCTGACTGCCATGACTTTTCAAATATCATGGAGAGTGGCTTAGCAACTACATCAGCCAATTCCCTCAGGACTCTGGGATGCATCTCATCAGGTCCCATAGACTTGTGTATATCTAGGCTCCTCAGGTGGTCATGAACCTGATCTTCCCTTACAGACACCATCTTCCATGGACGCATGTGAAAACAAGAAAAAAACCTAGTAAGAGGGCTATCATTTTATTTCATATTAGAAAAATGATGGACTTAAACTCCATATGCAAATTAATAAAAACACAATAAAGCTACATGTAAGTCTAGCAGATAGGTAATATCATTCCTTAAAACTAACCAGCTTCCAGGGATTGATTTTTACCATAGAGATTCCAGTTTATAGCACCATTTTTCTAAGTGATTCTCTGCACTAGAGTATAATTTAGATGATGGATCCCTCTCAATTACTGTCCATTAGAAGACAGGAAAACATTAAGTTCAAGTGAGTATTATGAGAATTATGGGTTACCCTTTAAGTGAAGAGATTGTAAGTGAAAATTAATTTTTAACATGTTCATTTCTGATGTTGTGTAGCATGATTTTGAGCAAAAAAGCTTTCCTACAAAGATTATTTTTTCAAGTAAAAGCATCTTTCATTAAAGAAAAAAACCAGTGCAGCAAAGTAAAACCATCTAACTGTAGAGGTCCTCAAACAGCAAAGATTGCAAAGTATTTCACATTGCAAAGTAATTCCCTAACTGATTTTAAAGGGACCTTGCACCATAAGGTAGAGGATGGCTGATACATGCTGCAGATGTTCTGAGCATGCAGATTTTAAAGGGCTATGAGAGGCACAAGCCCAGCACAGGGGTAGTACCTTTAAGAAACACACCTGTGTTGCATGTGCACATTTTCATATAAGGCAAAGTAGAAGCTGAAGGCTCTCAGCTGCAAACATTGTAGAGATAAAGAGTAAAATTTTAAACCAACTCACTAAATTTTAAACTAAACTTTTCCCTGTGCAAATTCCACATTTGCTCATACAGACAGACTCAGTAATTGCAGCTCTTTGTTTTAGTTACCTATTTATCAAATTTGCTTAGGAAGTTCAGAAAGACAACTTGAAAAATGCAACCCCTCTCATAATCTTGATACTAAGACTAATTTAGAGACATAACACGACCATCTTGCATTTGAAAGACATTTCTCTGATCTACTTTTTCAAAATAAAGTTAAACAAACTTGAGGATTCTTTCAGACTGAATTTTTTTTTCATTGGCAGTATAGCTTAATAAGAAACCTCATGTGTTTACCCTTTGAAAATGACTGGAATAACTTCCCCAATACTATTAGAGAATAAAATCTTTCTCCTTCTGTGGAGACCCATGTGGAAACAAGAGAAGATGAACATTTTGCATGACACAAAGAACAATTGCTTTGCAGCTGCTGCCATGACCCTCAGGCTACACTAGAGTCATGGCCCACTTCTTTTCCCCTATAGGGATCTTTTGGTTAATGTATCCATTTAGTTTACAGCCCAAGTATAAATCCTATTTTATGCCAACTTACTGTGAATTTCATAGCAATGGGTTGCTATCCATCTGTGTGGCCTGCACATTCCCATACAATAAAATATCTGCATTTAAGCCCTTTCTGACACTATGTGAAATCTGAGAGATTTGTGTGGTGAAATCTTTGTCCTCATGATGTGATTGATAAAACTCCTATGGCCAGGAAGTCACCATAGGTCCATTACTTTGTTCAGTGTATCTGGAAGGAGTAATTTGGTCTGCCTGTGTAATAACTTTGTTAATATTCAATAGTTAACATTCAACAGCTTTCAGAACTAACACGTAATACAAAATATTCCTAGGAATACAATGCAGACATGAGAGATTCCTTTACAGATATCCGTGCACACTCAATCAATATTGTCCATAATTTGCATTCTCATGGCACTTTCCATGTGAAGCCCTTTACCAGGATTAGTTAGGCTTCTCACAGCACATCTCTGAAGATGGCAGAGCCCTCAATGGCTAGCAGTGGATATAAAAGCATGTTACAGAAAAGGGAAAAGTTCTGATGCAAGGTGAAATATTGGCCTTTCCAAGGTCAAAACATGTTTTCATTTCAACTTAAATAGAAACAGGAATTGAGCTCATTTGCTTTCCTTTTTTTTTTCTTTTAACCTATGAAACCGAGGGTCCTTTCTACTCCTCCTCTCCTTTTGGCAGTACTCCAGCTCCTACACATGCAACAGGGATTGATGACAATAAAATATGCTGGTATTGAAAATCTGCCCATTATTAATATGGTAGATGACTCATTACTCCTTCAATATGATGTTAACATCAGAATAAAGCTAGCCTTTTATTGCTATGGGGGTTTTGTTTGTTTACTTCAGAGCTCTGTTGCTCTTGCCAATGGTTTAGATCTGCAAGAAAGTGAGATCATCACAAGTGCTGTGGCAGTGACACCAGTTTGACCCCTGTCCATTCCAGACAGTGACAGTTTTTCCGTTCTGAATTGGAGCAGGATCAACCCCACCGTAAATCACTGGAAACTTCCATATCCTCCTGTTGGTGTTTCACAGGACTCCTCCATAACTGTACAATCACTAAGGTTTCAATATACACATATGCTAGATGTAGATTTCTTTAATATCTTTACACAAAAGGTAGCAAATGCAAAGTCCATCATGCTGCCACACGACAGCCCATGCTGGACACTGAGTGGCTACAAAGTCTTCTCTTCACCTCCTCCCTGAATCCTAGTGCTCACTAAATGCATATTTAGAGTGCTTGCAAAATGAGAGTAGAGGGAGAACAGAGACTGAGACCAAGAACACACTAGCATGGTGATGGCAAACCACACAGCACCCAAGTATTCACCAGTAGTTGACCATGAGACAGTGACATTCTATCAAATTAACACTGGATTATTAATTTCTTGGGTCTGCAGCTTGAAGCAATTTCTCAAATCTGTGGTCAGGATATTTTTGTAAGAGTGACCTCTGTTTACTAAGTCCTTATGCCTACAAGTGAATTCTGTGTATGTTATGCTCTTTGACTTCAAAACCAAAGAAATTATGAAATTTTGAATCATGGAATTTATTGTCACTCTTCACCAGAAAGAAGATGCAAACAATCAAGATTTCCATTTAAAAAATGAGAGGCAAGAGATTCTAAAATAGCCTGTAGCTGAGTAGAGCAGCTACATAGGAAACCTACCCTCAAGGACACACTCAGCATTTATCCAGCAGGTCTTGTGCCTTTGCCTGCCTTCCCAAAGATAAACTTGGTGAGCAAGCTGCAGTCTTCCTCTTCTTTATGATAAAGCTGATGCTGTTAGTTACGAAAAAGCTTTGTCATTAAGTTAAAACATGAGAAGAAACTTCCCAGGCTGTGTCTGAAATGAAGCAGCTGAATATCTGGCAAAACACATACATCATAAAACTATGCCTCTAAAATTGATAGACACTTCTCCTCCTTATGCCAGAAACCTAAGAATTCCTTCCTTCTACCAAATTGCAGGAAACATCTCATCTCATTAATGCCACTCTTTCTGAGAATCTTTTAAATATGTATTTTTCATTAAAATTCTAATTCTTGATAAACTGAAAGCAAGATCTGGTGACAAAGAGGCTATAATTAATCTAGCAAGAGCAGTCAGAGAAATCCATGTAATTGAAGGCAAATGTATGAATGAGGAGACTAATGCTATAGAACTTCCAAAGTCTTTTCTGTGGAATTAATACTACGGAGACCCATAAAAGATTAATCAAGATAAGCAATCAATAACTTCTCAAGTGCTAATAAGCGCTGCCATGTTCCATGATATGTTGAGCAGTTTATCATGTTTAACCATATGAAGATTTATAGAAAATCCATTGTTAAAACCAAAGGATGAGGTAATGCACCACTTAGTAAATGAAGTGCAATTAAAATTTATGCTTGATACTATGCATTCAAAAGATCTGTAAAAATCATTTTGATTTCCTCTTTTTAAAGAAAAGAAATTAAGGTACTAGTTGCACTGTTTAGCCAGTAGTCCTGGGAGAACAGTGAAGACAGCAGTGGTATTCTTCAAGTTAATATCTGCTTTCAAGCGAAAGGTGATGAAATAGCCTTAAAAAAATTCTTAAGCTCTCTTCTCACTTCATTTTACTCAGTGATCAAACTTTGCTTGAAAATTTTGAAAGTTAAATAGAACACCTATTAGGAACATAAAGGTCTCTGCTATCCATCAATCTGATAGATTTGCAGGTCAGATGAGCGAATGACTTAATGGCTAATTAATAGTCCATAAACTACAGGTCTTGACCTTAGGGTCACTGTGACAGAACTCCATGCTACAGCATATTATTAATTAAAACCATCAAATTATGTATTTAGTAAATCAATTCCTTAACAATATTAAGATCTCTCAAATGTATTGACATGATATTTTATTTATTTATATGTCATTGGGCAGCAAATATATTCTGACAACCAAACCATAAGCATCCTTAGTAAACTGAACAAACTTAGAGTAACAGAATGTATACCAATACTTCTCCTTTATATGTAGCTATTGTTTGTCTGGTTTTAGGTTTTTTTGGGGTGTAATTATTGTAAGTGAGATTCCCCTCCAAAGCTCAGCAAAAATTTTAATTTAAAAATCTTTATGATCATAGACATTTCATACAAAGAAAAGTTAAGATCCTGTCTGCTTCCTTGATAAATTGCTAACTCTTAAAAGGCTTGTATTAAAAACAGTAAAACTATGTACACCACTTTGCCTCTGCAATGTCCTGTACCGTATATTTAAGCTTATACCTAGCTGCATCCATATATATATATATATATATACACACACCAAATCATTTCTGTGCTCCACTTATGGTCATTCCTAAAGCACAGATAGTTTTTTATGGCATGCAGGAGGGAAAATAAGCAAACTGTACGTTGTCCCAAAGAGTGTACAAAATGACAATCAAATTTCAGCAAGCAAGAACCAGATTTTCAAGATACAGATGACTGTCACCTTTTAGGACTGAGGACAGTCACACTGCTCACAGGAGCTGGATGCAGGATGAGCTTAGGTACTTCCATGGACACATAAAAAGACTAGGATGAGGAGGAATTGAATTCAAGGCTCTGGCAACTCATGAGAATACCTAGTGATTAGTACTCATCCTGTTTCATAAGATAAACTCTTAATTTCATCACTACTGCTCCCAAGGAGTATATTCATGTGTCCAGATGTACATGCTTTGAATTGCCCTCTGTGGGTACATGTTACTCTCCTCTAACATGGGAAACTGAAGTTCCTAACTTCTGGTGTCCTAAATCACACCTAAATTAGGTGCCTTAAATAAACAGTATGATTTACCTCCCTCCATGAACAATAAATTATCCAGACAAATGTAGCACTATAAATTAAATCAGTATGATAGATACATACAATTGAGGGTGTGTAGCACCTAATTAATTAAGTGGCATATTCATCTGCAATTAGCAAATAAGCTCTCAAATCTTGGCATGGGTACTGTAAAGCATATAAGGCATGGCTGTGTAATTACAATGAAGCATGATTCTTTTTCATGATAGTTTCTTCAGAAAAACATATTCACTCTAACCTACATTCACAAATTGCTCTGACTCACCCAAAATAACATTTTTCAAAACAAATATACTATTCAGAAGGCAATGGAGGGATTATTATTAAGGTTATATTAGAGACATACTTTGCAGGGACATCACTTTTATTACTAACATTAGCCGGTTGTTTTTAACCAGCTTTGCTTCAGAGTGGTACAAATCATCGTGTATCACCTATAATTGAATATATAATACTCACTTCAGGAATAAAGTGTTCCATAAACATTTACAGCCAAGGTAAGTTTGTTTGCAAAGTGGAACCATCTCCTTCCCTGATATGAGTAGCATGAGTAAAATATTCTATAATGCATCACTCTGCCTGACACAGAAGTCCATGTTCAATAGTGATAACTTACCAGTAGACACTGACAAGAGTTGACCTAGGGTCTCC